>APFE031010737.1:101521-133777 GCA_000404065.3 Pinus taeda
TATTTTATTTTTTATTTTAACCAAGCTAAAATGTTTAACATACATTAAATTACAACATCCATTTTTACTTTGATCCACCAAGCCCCGAGAGGGATCAAATATTTTTTCACTCTGCTAGTTTCATATCACGATATTTGATACCTCTCGGGGGTTAGTAGATCCAGAGTAAAGATGGATCTATGCTAGTTTAATTCCCCCATTTAAATAGGCTACATTCCAGTTGAATACCATGGGTCAATACCATGTGCCATTTTGGTGAATACCATGGGTCAATACCATGTGCCATTTTTTATTAATACTAATATTAGGGTTAATAATGTTTTTTTGCATGGTATTAATAACAATCTAGTCCATGGTATTTGTCCCATAGTATTTTGCCCATAGGTTTCACTTAAATATAACACATTTTTTGAGTCTTAGTAAATATAAGGTGACTTATGGAGTAAATATGAAAAAATGTTTTATTTGTTTACCATACCTCTGGTTTATTTATATTTTTATTAATTTACCATACCTCTTTTACAAATATGGTATTTGGCCCATAGGATTCACTTAAATAAAACCTCTTTCTTGAGCCCTCATAAATAGAACGAGGGTTATGGACTTTATGGACTAAATATAAAAAGATGTTTTATTTATTTACCATACGTCTAGTTTATTTATATTTTTATTTATTTACCATGCCTTTTGAGTAAGTATAAAAAGACGTTTTATTTATTTACCATACCTCCACTTTACTTATATTTTTATTTGTTTACACCCTTACATGTATATAAGGTGACTTATGGAGTAAATATAAAAAATGTTTTATTTATTTACCATACTCTCATTTATTTATATTTTTATTAATTTACCATATCTCTTTTATAAATATGGTATTTGGCCCATAGGATTCACTTAAATAAAACCTATTCTTGAAAATGGGCGAATGGATTCACTTAAATAAAACCTATTCTTGAAAATGGGCGAATGGAAGGTTGTAACTCCTAATTTCAAGGGCTAAATTTACCTTTTTTACCCTCTCCCTTAAAATAAGGTGGGCTATTTGAGGTGATTTGTAAAAATGTACTATGATACAAAAAAATATTCGCCCACAAAAAATTTAAAACCCCTTAATTTCGCCAAAGGGCGAACATTCGCCCCTAAAATTATCCTTGAATGTAGGAGCAAATTTCGGCCAACATACCAAAAGGAGAATCATCATCACACTCCAAGGTATGGAAGAAGAAGGAAGTACATCCGGAAATATGTGGCATAGCACAGTATACAGACATAACCGACTTAGGGGGAGATGAAAGTTTAAAACTTCAGTGTTCTAAATCTCATAGGCACTTATCCTGAAGACAAGTCGCGTATATATGTGAGCTCAAAGCTGCACAGTCGTGTATATGTTGGCTTGAGGAAAAAGCAATGGGAATTACTCATCAAAGTGATCTAATATGGTTCATTCAAGTATCAATTATCTATTCTAATTGATGATGGTTACAGTCTGTTGATGATACGTGGAAGTATTTTTCGCCCTCATAAGTTGTTAATAAGTTGATGAATAACTAGTTGATGGTGATGCCTTGATGATTCTTACTAATATTTACAATGATCAGATCTGACAATTTACAGTTGGCACAGTTTCAAGGGGAGAATATGCTTCTAATAATGCATTGTTGGCATTATATTAGAAGATCTTGGTACATGAAGATGCTTATATTGTTTGATCCACATAGTTGTTTTGATTCAGGTGATCTTTTGATGATGGAAATATATAGGGTGTTGATCTTGATAGTGCTGACAGATGTTGATTGTGAAGATCATATACGGTGTATGATAGTTGTTGATTATTACCATGGTCTTGTTTAGATTATTGGTCCTTGTTATAAATGTAATGTATATTATTTAATGTAAAGGTCATGAAAACACCTAATTTGTAGCCCTGCTATGCATGGGTAGGATGATGTAATAATTGTTATTTTAGTCATGTATAAACATTTGGTATATCATCACTTGGATGGGTGGATGAGTCAAATGTGGTGTATCCCCACTTGTTGGTTGATTAATGTATGAATGAGTCATTGGTGATAGGAAGGTCATACTCACATAGTTGAGTTATAGAGTGATGATTTTCTTTCGGAAAATGTTTTTGCAGACTTTGCATGTGCTCAGGGGGAGCATGGATGGTTTAGTGCATCCCAGCATGTACAAAGGGGGGGCTTAATTAGAGAATTAATCATGTACTTAGGGGGAGCATGGACATCATAATGTATATCAAAAGGGGATAATATGTTGGTTCGCCCTTTACCCTTGATGTGAAAGGGGAAGAGTGTCTTGGTGTTGTTGTTGCCATCATGTCCAAAGGGGGAGATTGATGGCATTATGATACAAGTGTTGTCCTTGATGGAAACTCACACAGATGACAGTTAATAGTGCAACAGTTTAACAACAAAGGATTACAGACCAGAATCCATAGATTGAAGGAAAAGAGTGCTTTAAGAGGTATATGCTGGTCCACTTTGTCCAAGTAGCATATACACGTAGGTTAACAGAACAAAATAAGTGTATACATTACATGCACTTTCACAGAAGGAAAATTTCATATGGGATGGAAAATAAAGGCTTTCATCCAAGGTATTCGTCCGAGGTATTTGGTCTAAGGTATTGGTCTGATGTATTTGGTCCGAGGTATTAGTCCGAGGTATTTAGTCCAACGTATTAGTCCTAAGTGGTTTTGGTCCAAGGTATTGAGAAATGCCTAAAACTATATAAGGAGGAGAATATCATTAGGCCAAGGTGAGAAAGCAATGAATATCTTATGAAGAGAGAGATCAAAAGAAAATATGCATGTTATGGGTTTCTAGTGATTTGCTTGATTTGAACTTAAGATGAACCTTAGTGGTTGATGAGAGATGAGATATAATGATGGATCAAGATCATAAGACCTGAAATGAATTATAATTATGTGGTTTGATCATGGATAGTCTAAATCTGAATGTTAATGCATGATTTACACTGTAAATGTTTTGATCTGGGTATGACTGAAGTTTGGAATAGCTGTGATGTTTTAAGTTAGTATTTGTAGATATGTACACTGGTTCTCTTTGGTAAAAGTGAGTATACATGCTGGTTTGGCACATCAAAATAACGTATACATTATGAAATATGATGTTTGAAGTTGCTATTGGTCCTGGTTGTTGATACAAAGTTCTGGGTTCTTCTTTGTGTTCTGGTGACAGTGTTCTGAATGTTCAGATTGATTGATTGTGATTTGCTTTAGTGATGATGGGTTGACTGATTTAGTTGTGGTTAATGATTGGTTGATGTAGATGTATTTGATGGTTGTATTTCAGCGGTGATTGATGTAGATATTTAATGTTACTAAGGGGTCTAGTGTGGAAATTGGATGAAACAAGGCTTTCAAATTGTGGTGTTGTGTTCCAGGAGTATCTAGTCTCAAAATTCATGAAATGTGGTCCCTAGAGGGAGAAGTGAAGGTCATAGCCTTCTGTAGGCCAGTGTCTACTTACTGGTAAACATATTAGCCAGTACAAGAGTTAGGGAGTTGGAGCTCCATTCAAGTAGCATCTAGAAAATGAGTGAAGGTTTGAGCCTTCTGTAGGCTGGTGCCTATGTGCTAGTAAACAAATCAACTAGTACAAGAGCTAGGTGGTTGTAGATCCCTTTTAGTAGAAGTTGGAGAATGAGAGAAGGTTTTAGCCTTCTATAGGTGAGTTCCTCTGTACTCGTATGAGTCTGCATGGGTACAAGATGTTATATTAAAAGAAGACAACAGCAGGTGGTTTTTGTCCCGCATTGGGTTTCCACCTTAAATCTTGGTGTTCATGTGTGTTGCTTATGTGTGATAGTTTATTCTATTATTACTGCACATGGTTACTGTATATATGAAGTAATGATGCATTGATTAAAGATCAGCATATGATGAATTGATTGAATCATAGGTTTGTTGGATATACACTGGTTGCTTTAAAGACAGGTGCGTGTACACATAGGTTACCATCATTGAAGTAGCATATATAAATTTGAGTATGAAAACAAAAAGTTATTGATTTGATAAATAATGATTCACCTCCTCTCCCCCCTCCCCCCCCCCCCCCTTCTCAGTATTATTTCCAACAACAACAAGTTTAGAGATTTTTGTGGAGCATAGAGAGTCTTAGATCAGTCCTGAATAGAGAATTACATAAATACAAGGGACACTTATTTGTTGTGTTACCATGATAGAAGTAAGAGCACACCTTCCCAATGGTTTATTAGTGGTGCTACACCCTAATTCTCATCCCCATGGTACACAATGATCCAAATTTATGAAGGAACATAATGAAATACAGATTTGAAACAAAAACAGAGAGATAAAATGAACTGAACTTCAATTAATAAATAAATTTTTTGAAATTGTTTACATGCAGAATGAAAGAAAACTAGCTCAAGCGGTGGTAGCTTATCTCGGAGAAGAGATGTCACAACTAATTTCCTTCCTGAAATGTGTTGCAAAGAGGCTGAACATACTTTTCATTATAACGAAACAATGATTATAAAAATCAAAAACCCTAACCCTAGGAGATGAAGCACCAAAGGTTTACGGGCCTTGATGGGGTAAGTTGGAGCATGACTTTCCCAGAATCGTGACCTTGGCATATAATATTTGTCTACCATGCATGATAACCCATTAAAAATTCCTATCCAAGGAGAAATATTTTTTACTACAAATTAGTTAATGAATTGTTTGCTTGTTTCCCCCAAAAACACCATTTAATACCTCAAATTGGCTTTGGAAGTTCAAGTCCTGAAACTACCAAAATAAGAAAATTATGTTGCAAGCCAGTGGAATAGGTGGGTGGCCAAAAATATATACTTGGGTCAATCCTCTCTCCTTAGGAAGAAATTTTCTCTATTACGTTGAGTGTCTGCATGAGATTAGGTTTAGGTTTATTAAAATAACTGATCGATTATGCCCAACTACAGGTGGTTATGCATACTTCTAGTTAGCGTGGCATTTCTTATGCATACTGTTGGTTGCATGTGACAATGGGTACAATGGAATAATGGTTGTTGTCATGCATGAGGTCATAACATGCATTGCGGATATGGACTTACATTGATGATTGGATCCTAATTCGAGGAATGTTTATGAGTTGATACATTTACTTGTGTATGTATATATGTTGTTATGATTATGTTATACATGTATCACAATGATTTGGTGATCTTGCAGTCAACGTTTCCTCCCCAGGTTATGCTAATGTACATGATTTATTGTGATTGGTTTATCTGACATATTTGTCCTTGGAGGAAGAAACATCAAATGGCTAGCAATATGGTTGACTATAGAGATGCTCGCTACGAATCTAAAGAGTAGTATGGTGTTGGGAACTATTTCGACTTGGCAGTGACGTTGAAATGTTTATGGAAGAGATCAAGATTTGTATGTCAGATAATGACAGAATCATGTAGTCACATGAAAAGTTAGCAGAGGTAGCTGCAGTCGTACTTCACAACTTCTCAGATTTGCAGTGACTAGGACCACTCCAGGCCAGTCTTGAGGAGGAGGAAAAAACTAATGGGGCATATGGAAGCAAGTATCGAAGTAGACACAGGTTCGATCGATCTAACACCATCCAAGATGGAAGATTGTTAAATACTCTGGAGAGGAGAAGGGATAAACACAGGTATGATTCTAGTTCTAATTCAGATAGGCACTATGATCCTCTTTGATATCATCCTTACAGGAGGAGTAATAGGGGGTATTTACCAGATGAATTTAATAAAGGAAAGGCACCTACTTTTGATGGGGAGACGAAGAAATGATAGGATGCAGAGGCATGGTTGCTTGGCATGAGGAATTTCTTCAAGTTACATGAATAATTAGAGAACATGAAAGATACTGTAGCCACATTCAGTCTCAAAGTTAAAGCATACATTTGGTGGGAATATGTGAAGAATATCAAGTGTATTCGTGAGTAAGATTTACCTTGGAGTGATTTTGAGTGGATATTTAAGAATAAGTACTTGTCAGAAAGGTACTTTAATGACAGGGCAAAAGAATTCTATGCACTAAAGATGCATTACATGACAGATGATGAATACACTAGCGTATGCTTGGAACTACTAAGGTATGTTCCATATCTTACAAATGAAAAGGCTAATATTTAGAGATTCTTTAGTGGATTACTGCTTGCATTCAAAGAAAAGATCGAGTTTGATGAGCGTATATCATTGGAGGAGGCCATTCGAAAGATAAGACATTTCTATGAACAATCAAAGTGCATAACTGAGACTAAGTCAAAATTGAGAGGTGATGTAAAGGACAAAGGCAAATGGGATAAAAAACGAGGAAGGCCACAAAGTACAGATAACAAGGAGAATGTTGAACCAGGCCAAGAAGTTCAATGAATCAGATAGAGGACAGGGACACCAGCCTTAGGAGTAGAGTAAGGAGCCCATGTGTTGTTGGACTTGTGGTAAATGTTACCTTAGGATGGATTGTCCACAACATGATAGTGGTAGACTTTAGATATACAGTGCATAGAAGGTGCATACTATTGGGGATGTAGGCCAGAGTATTCCTCGTACCAATGCAACTATGGACAACAAGAAGGTTGAGCATCAAGAATCTATCATTAAGATGGATGGTAAGCTCTATGATCAACTTATTTCTATTTTGATTTACCCTGGATCTAATTATAGCTATGCTAGTCCTGACTTGGTGGATAAGTGTGGTTTGAGTAAGGAATTGCATGCAAAGTCTTCGTTAGTGTAGTTGGCTACAGATATGGAGAAGCGAGTTCATCATTGGGTAAGAGCTTGTGCATTTGACGTAAATGGTATGCCTATAGTAGCAAACTTGAATTTATTACCGTTGGGTTCATACAATATGCTATTGGGCATAGATTGGTTGGATTTACATAGAACCAAGGTTGTCTGCTATGAAAAAGCTATTGAGTATGTTGATGAAAATGGAGAACCAAGAGTCTTGCAAACTAAGAAGAAAACCACATTAGTTAGGATGGTGACAACTATGCAAGAAAAGCGTAGTCGCAGGAAAGGGTGCAAGCTATTTGCAATACACATTTCTAGTGATAAGGGTAAGGAGGTTGAGGATGCAGATGTGTTGAATAAGTACCTAGTTTTTCAAAATTTCAGGGATAAACTTCCTGAGGACATTAGAGAGTTGCCACCTCATAGGTAGGTATACTTTTATATTGAGTTAGTGCTAGGGCCAGCTCCAACATCTAAAGCACCTTACAATATGAGCACATCTAAGTTGCTTGAGTTAAGGTTGCACCGGGAGGAAATGTTGGATAAAGGATACATTAGGCCAAGTGTATCACCTTGGGGTGCACCAGTATTTTTCTTTTAGGAAGAAATATGGTACTCTCAGATTATGCATTGATTACATGGAGTTCAACAAAGTGACTATCAAGAACATATACTCTTTGCCGAGGGTTGATGGCTTGTTCGATCAGCTGAAGGGAGAAGTAATGTCCTCGAAGATAGACTTGAGATCTAAATGTATGCATCAATGAAGAGGACATTTAGAATATTGTGTTTAGGACTAGGTACGTGTATTATGAGTTGGTTGTTGTTCCATTTGGCTTAACTAATGCTCCAGATACATTCATGTGTTTGATGAATAATGTGTTGCATCCATATTTAGATAAGTTTTTTATTGTGTTCATTGGTGATATACTGGTATATTCTAAGAATGAGGAAGAGCACCCCGATCACCTAGAAATAGTTTTGGGGTTGTGGAAAGAGCATTGGTTGTATGCTAAGCCCAACAAATGCAACTTATTTCAAACTAAGGCACACTACTTGCGACATGTTATCTCCAAGGAAGGTATTGCATTATATCCAAATAAGATAAGTTCCATCATGGAGTGGGTAGCTCCTAAGAATGTGGATGAAGTTAGATATTTCATTGGTTTGGAAGGCTATTACAGGAGGTTCATCAAGAATTTCTCGCATATTTCTGATCCTATCACATCATTGCAAAGGAAAGGT
The DNA here is from genome assembly GCA_000404065.3 of Pinus taeda. Classification (NCBI taxonomy): domain Eukaryota; kingdom Viridiplantae; phylum Streptophyta; class Pinopsida; order Pinales; family Pinaceae; genus Pinus; species Pinus taeda. Next base: position 109,532 of record APFE031010737.1, read on the forward strand.
AATAAGTTCAAATGGACTGAAGAGTGTGAGACTAACTTTGAGAAACTTAAGCAGTTGTTGACACCTGCACCAGTATTAAAGATTGCAAATCCAGACAAAGATTTCATAGTATGTACATATGCTTGAAAGAGAGGACTTGGTGGATTTATTATGCAGGATGGATAGGTGGTATGCTATGAGTCCCGAAAACTAAACGAGCAAGAGTAGAACTATCCTGCACATGATCTTGAGTGGACAATGATTATACATGCACTGAAGATGTGGAGGAACTATCTTCTTAGCAAGTTGTTTGTGCTTATGGGTGATCACATTGGGCTGAGGTATTTGTTTGACCAACTGAATCTGAATGCCTGGAAGGCTAGATGGTTGGTGATGATCAATGAGTTTGATTTCAAGATCAAGTACATCAAAGTCAAGGAGAAAAAAGTGGCATATGCACTGAGTAGATCAGTACAGGTACATCACTTTGCAGTTATGAGCTCCTATGCAATAGACATACAAGACAGGATCTTGCAGGGAAAATAGTAGGATGTCAGGTATATGGAGATTGTGCATAGGTTGCGATAGGGTACAGGTACAGGTACAGGTGATAGTATAGGTGCATGTGATGGCACTTGTACAAGTAGTTGTATAGGTATAGGTAGTGATACAGGTGCACAGGACTTGTATTATTGTCTTACAACAAATGGATTGGTTAGGTTCTGAGACAGGATATATCTATTAGACAACAGTGAAATCAAGAAGGTGATTTTAGGGAATTTCATGTGAAACCTTATTCTCCTCACCCAGGTTATCAGAAGACACTCACAGTGGAGAAGAGATATTACTACTGGCTGAATATGAAAAGGGATGTGGCACATTTTGTGGCTAGATGTTTTGACTGTCAGCGAGCGAAAGCAGAGTGTAAACATCTAGGTGGATTGCTACAATCGATTGAGATTCCAATATTAGGGGAATTTTGAGGTCTAAAATGGGCCTCCAAAGAAAAATTTAAAACCAAAATAAAATTTAAAAGAACCAATAGGATTCAAGATGATGATGTCAACCATGCAGGATGACTCACTAGGATGATCATTGTAAATACTGTAATGAGTTGTGATATAAAGCTCCATTATGCGGTATGTTGTCATGTTTTCATGGTGTTCTTTTCTCCTAAGAAAATATTTCATTGTAAATAGTGCATCGAGTTGTGGTATAAAGCTCCATGAGTAGTGTTTAATCTTTTAGTAGGTTGTTGAGATATATGTGTGATTGAACACCAAGGACGGTGTCCCCTAAGGGGGAGGGTTCTGTAATAGCCCTGGTGAAAATTCCATGTAATAAATATTAAAAACAATAACGATGGATGATTGGGACACTTATTCCATGTTGAATGTTGGGAAAGACATCCTAGGCAGTGATCATTTGGTTGTTTATGGCTAAGGAAATTGGCAAAGGCAATGGCTAAGGAATTAAAAGGTGTTTTGGCACATCTATTGATGAAAATAGTGGAAATTAGGAGAAAAAGGAGGTGAAAGGTCACATGTTACATGTTTGGAGTAAAATGAAGGAAAATAATGGAAAATGAAGAAAATAGAGGGCTCATTCATAAAAATGCTCTTGAGGATTAGTTGGTAACCTTTTTTTAGTTCAGCGGTGGAGCTCTCTCTCATTATTCCCTCTCTCTCATACTCTTGGATAATTAGATTTTTATTGTAGCACTCTTGGAGGGTGTGACATACTTGGATTCTTGGAGGACGTAAGCAAAGGAAGAGCAGGAAAGTGAAAGAAGGCATCAACATCAGTAACAACATTATATTTTCTTGTAGGTATCGAGTTGCACATATGATTTCTTCACTATTTTGGACATGCATCACATATGCATGTGGATTCTTGGTCATGATCTCTCATTGTCATGGAGGATTTCCTGGAATGACAGTGGATTTCCTAGCCTTTCCATTTCCTAGATAGCCATGGTGATTGTGTGTTTATTTCATTTCTTTGTTTCTAGTTGGTTATCATGTTTCCTTTGCTTGGGTTGAGTAATGAGTTCCTAGAGCCAGGGTTGGAAAAATTATCTGGATCCCTGTAATAGCTTGGTTGAATTACTAGTCCTCGAGCCTTGGTTGGAGAAATGTTGTGGAGCCCTTGGTGGGTTAGTTACTAGTCTTGGAGCCATGGTTAGATAAAATCTCTAGAGCCCAGCGACAATTGTGGGTTGAGCTACTAGTCTTGGAGCTTGGTTGGAAAAAATGCTTTGGATCCCTGGATGGCTAGGATGGAGGCTGATTTGGTGATGTCTGACCGTGAGGTGGAATCACTATTTGATGGGTTGAGGTGGATGGCCTCTAGAAGTCCTGTTATATGGAATTTACATCTACGATAAACATGTTTTCCCTAGGTGGGTGACAACACATACAACAACAGAAAGAAATTAGTTTAACCTTTTCCTATAGTAGATAGATGAGATGAAGGAACATACTTGTAGCCTTTCGCTTGCTTGATCTCTTTTGAATCGCTCCCATCACTCCCACTTGAACTAAATCCACTCAAAAGGTACATGTATCAAGAGAACCAGAAACAAGAAATGATCAAAGTGTACATGATATATATACTATAAAATAATGGAATCGAAGACATTGAAACACATAATCATCACAGATATGAACAATAATTTGAGAAAAGGAATAAGATATTTATTAATGTCGAAGGAAGAGTATCACCCAATACAATTCAATTATGTGCCACTCCTCTAGCTTCAATCCAACCCTCGCCAGATCAGAAACACACCATTCCTGTAGCATAACATTTCTTGAAATGAAATCAATTCTCAAACCAACAAAATTTTCTTACAAACTTTAGATTCTAGCCCCCTGATCACTATGATGAGTGCTCAACTTATAGGAAATGGAGGTGGTTTTGTCATAAATGATGGTATTGAATTTCCTTCCAAACTTGTAGTTAGTTTCCATGGAGCAAGGTTTGAGAGGATAGGAGGTTAATGGATCCTTAGCCTATCAAATTTCGAGCTCATAGGAGGAGATGAGAGATGGGATCCTTCTAGAATCATCTAGAATCAAGGAATATTCCCAGAACCCTATGCAAATTTCACTCAATCTCACTCGACGTAGGTCAAAGAGGGCCTAAGTGCATTGTAGTGTAGGCAAAAATGGGCTTGCCTACTCTACAACATAGTTACCCCTGACCAAGACTGCATTGTTATCCCAAGGAGGCATTTTAGCAAGGCTTCAGGCCATGAAACTTTCATAGAAGGAAGCATTCAATGTGATGACTTGTCTAGGGCATGTAACAACTGAATTAAGGTTTGGTGATCCCTAACAGTACTGATCTAAATGCCAGGAGTGATATGCCCAAATAGACCTGTAACAGTTGCCCCCTAAAGCATGAAGTCAAAAATGATAATGTTGAGTGATATGCTTTACGACGTGACAGAGAGGAACTGAAGCAGACAGTGACCTGCATCAATTACAATACATAACATCATGATATTTTAGATATTTCATGAATTATTGAGGGAAGGAATACCCATACTGACCATATAAAATTTTCATTACATGTACATAGATAGTCGTCTATAGATATAGACCCATGATAGGATGACCATGCATGTAAAGCCATCATATAGATGATTTAGTAGTCTCCTGAAATCACAACCTAGATGCATTAAACTAGATCCAGGGTCTTCTATCTCGTCCAATCATTTGCTCAAGTACGAGTCTAACCATGTGAATATATGATTTGAAGTCGAACATGGGAAGACACCATTTGATTACCATCCAATGATGTAAGTCGTTAACGAACACGAGAGAGATCATCGATAATGATAATGATTCTCAAGGTACTGCAGTACATTCTTCATGATGTGAATAAATGTTTTGATGTTGAACACCATACAAAGTCTTTTGGTCAAATGTCAATGATGTCAATCTATCGTCGGAAGTAAGAAACTTGCCATTGATGTATGCAAGCCCCAACATACTGGAAGGGTGTTTCTAAGGTGAACTTATTAGATAATGTGTTGATGTCAACAAGAAGTGACTCGTCACAGGAGGGCCTTGATATATCCCACATCAATGACACGAAACAAGTCTAATGATTTTGGAGATAGAATGTGATTGACAACACAAAGTTCAGAAATGTCAGTCATGTAAATGAAGGTTTATGAGTATTGCAAAGGATGAATTTTATTGAGTGACTTTTCTTGAACTTGTCAGTGACACTGAATGAATTGGCAGCATTGACCCAAAACCAGAGTGGTGGATGGTGTGATAGATCATAGGTATGTTAACCATCAAGTAGATAACTCAACCCATATAGTCACGGAGATGAAGTGAAAGTGTCATGTTCAAGAACAACTTGCTGCCATAAAGTGATTTACCCCTTTTCCCATTTTCCCCAGTCATTTTTGACCAATACCTCTTTATTTTTTAACAAGCTTGAGGAGGATAACATATGCTTGTAGTATAATTCCACCGTTTGGGTGAATCCATCATCCTTGCCCCCGGAGGGACAAGCAGCCTTCGCACCTTCAATAGATTTCATACGATGCGGTATCAGGCCTTTCAATCTCGACCGACCTGGAGAGATTGAAAGGGGAGCAAGAGCTGCTCGAAGAGCAGAGATTATATATGCTCTTTTTCGGTGATCATGCTATGTGATGTTTTAATGAGCCTAGCGAAGGTGAAACTCAGTCTTGTCTTGATGGAAAAGTTTTTCACTATTTGATGTTTTAACGAGTTTAATGACAATGAAAACTCAGTCTTTTTCATATTTAGAGAGGCTAAAAAAGGACAAAAAGAAAACTCCACAAGTTATTTTTCGTAAATTTGTCTCTCAAGTCCGAAAAAGCATATGATAATACAAGAGAGAACCCATTGACCATGTTCGATCAATGTATTCCTTTTTCGTAAATAATCTATCTTAGTCCATAAAATGGTTAAACTTATACTGAGTAGATGCCATTTCCAATCTATCAATGAGATGGAAAGGACAAGTGCTCGACAATCTTTTCATATTTTGAGAGTTTGAAAATAGCTTAAAGAGGACTCGAGTTAGAGGAACAAGTGGTGTCTAGGATAGCAACTGACTCCAGTGATATTGGAACTTCTCAAAACATGTTGATTTATGTAAAGAGGCTAGCTAATAAGACCACTCATTGCAACTATTCCTCAAAAAAGATAAAACAACCAAGTGAAAGTGTATGATCAACCAAGCAAATAGTGATGATGGAAGGAGACAAACCAAGACTCATCTGATAGAAGAGGTTGATAGAATGGAAATCATGATGGTTTAAATCGAGATGGGTTCATTTTCACACAAGCTTGAACCATAGGGAACTATGCTTGGATTCAATTTCATGTTTATATAAGCTTGAAACGAAAAACTATGGTTGGTTTCAATTTCATGTTTACACAAGATTGAAATAAAAAACTATTCTTGAGATTTGTTTACATGCCCCCAGCATGATGACCCGTTTCTAGGTGCATGCCCCCAAGCTTCATTACATTAACCTAAGTAGACTACTCGTGGATATCAGGTGGATGGAATGAAGGTTCCTTTACCAGATCAAGTGAAAGACGCGACTAGGATTTTACGCGATCTATTCAAAGACTCAAGTTGGAATCTTGCTCTAGGGGACCTTGTTTCATTTTTTAATGAGCTTGACACAAGACAAGGTACTCTTCTCAGATTCCTTGTTTCATTTTTAATGATCTTGAAAGAAGATAAGGAACTATGCTCATGTTCCTTGTTTCATTTTTTAATGAGCTTGACACAAGACAAGGAAATATGCTCAGACCCTTTGTTTCATTTTTTAACGAGGTTGACACAAGACCAGGAACTATCCTCATATTCCTTGTTTCATTTTTTCATGAGCTTGATACAATACAAGGAACTATGCTCATACCTTTTGTTTCAGTTTTTAACGAGGTTGACATAAGACTAGGAACTATCCTCATATTCCTTGTTTCATTCTTTTAACAATTTTGACACAAGATAAGGAACTATGCTCGTATTCCTTGATAAAAACCCATAAGAGGTCATGACTTCCAAGAGGTTCTCATCAGATGGGAGAATAATGCTCTGGAAGGTATACGTAGTAAGGAATCCATTAGAGATATCTATTTCCAATTCCCCTAATACATAATGAACAACATCACAGAATTGATCGTCAGTTGATGTAGGAATGGAACAGGTTGCCACATAATTGACCCGTGGTAGGGAAGATAACATTGGGAAAAAAGGACCATATAGGGAAGATGGTTGATTGGAAGCCATATTTGGACTGAGAAATGAAAGCTAGTCAATGGTGACAATTCTGCCTTCATGCAGAAAACACATCACTCGAAAGAGTGTTGAAACAATAGCTCCCATGTCATAAACATAGTCGAACCCAAGGAGTAAATTGTAATATAAATGGCCTTGGACTACCATCACATTGAGATAAACAATTTTCCTCCCAAAGTAATAGGCAACTAAGGAAGGATCCCTAATGATTGATTGGTTCCTCTGGTAAAAGCCAACAGATTCTAGGTAATTGGCATAAGTGGCGGCGAACCGAGCACTTGCCAAGCAGTGGAGGAAAGGATACTCACAGATGTACCTTCATCTATAATTGTGCTAGATACAATCATATTATAAACCTATACTATGATCTCGAAAGGCACATAAGAAGGAAGACGACATCCTGCTAGCCGATTCCAACCAAAGGAAGTGACCAGAATGCTTGGAGGGGGTACTGTAAGAACAAGACAATTACCCCCTTAATTTACGAGAACTGGAGGATTTTCCTCCTGTCTTTATGGAATAGGAGGGTTGTCTCCAAGCTCATTGGAATTTGAAGAAATGAAAAGAACCTTAGTGGTATCATACTCACTCTCTACGGGAAAGGTACGATTAATTGAATCTGAAATTGGGTCAACTATTTCCTTGACCTGTGATTGGTCAAGTATAGACTCATGGGATTCACATTCACAAAGAGTGGGTTTGACCAACAGTTGATTTGGGCCAGTCACTTCATCAACTACTGAAGGATTAAGGGAGAGTCTCCTGTAAGTAGATGGAAGTCGCTGTGGAGAAGCAAGACAATTATCCAACACTTTTTATGGTTCATCCAGATAGGGACAAAGGTGAATGGGGTGATTCCCTTTGCATAACCTATAAGGAAACTTAACTTTACCCTTCTTTCCATGAACTTTACTACCACTAGTTGATGGTGTGTCAACAGCATGATCTCCAGAAGTTGATGACATAGGATGATGTGAACGAGTAGACCATTATTCTAAGATCTGAGGAATACCAAAACAATTTAGAAGAATATGGTCTCCCATACAAAGTTTGCAAGGATATAGAAGTTTGTAAGGCTTATCGAATGATTTCTCATCAGAAGTTGCATTTGAAGCAATGGTTGCTTAGTTTCCCCCTGCTGAATTTTCTTCTTCTTCTTATCCACCTGGTTACTAGTTTCAATACTTTCACCAGGTGAAGAGGAAGAAGGAGAGGAAGAAACAACCAATGAATAAGGTAAAGGGTCAACTAGAGGTTGATTTTGTCCAGTTGCAGGAATATTCATTTGTGGGGCCAAAGAGGTTGAGAACAACCATACTAGCAAGCTGATGGTAAGTCTTGGAAGGGACAATGTAGCCATATAAGGAGCACTAATATTTCTGAAAGGAGGAAAAGGACTTGGATTCCCATCAAAAGGAATTCCTTGATCGATGGACTTCGGAGTTGTTGCCATATGTCTCAACATAAGGTCAACTAAGGAGTGACATGGAGGATGTTATCCGTGGTCAATTAATTTTATTTTAATCAAAATAACATAAGAAAACAAAAGAGGGATAATCTAGGTAAAAGGATTACCAAGTAAATGTGAACTAAAATATACTACCTCAATAAACCAAGGACTTAACATACGTGCAGGAAATCTCCCCAAATGTTGTGTTCGATGTATCACAGTGTACAAGGTGGCCGACTCAGTTACCTATGGATTGAAGCCTAATGTAGTCCCCCCAAATATATGTGAATGTATGTGGAGGCCCAATTCATGTTAGCACTGTCTAATTTGAAATTGCACAGTGAGAGCATTCATTTATACTTTTCATACTATAACACTGCCCTACATACCCGAAGGTACATGGACAAGCTACGATATGCTTACGTATGTGGAACGAGGTATCACACTTAGAATGTATCACAGACAATTAACGATATCTGCTATGTTTTATGACGTCGAAACATGTCTCCAGCCTAGAACCTCTAAATTTTATGCGTTAAGTTACAATGCTCCATTAGGTCAATTGAGATAAATTTTAAGTTGATCTTCTTAAGAATTTGCCTTTCAAGGTTTACCATGCGATGTTTGTGAAACTCCTAGAATGCAAGTAAGATGATGAACATTCTTTTCATTTGATTAGAACAATGAAAACCATAGCTAGTAAGGGATAGAGCAATCAGATCTTTGACAAAGAGCTAAGAGCACACCTAATGAAATTTCCCTAGCTACTGCTATCAAGCATTCACAAACTACAATATGAACAATGCAAGTTTTTCTTTTCAGCCCCTTTAATGTTTAGATGAACAAAAAGGAACTAGATGCACAAACAATCAATTAATACTTTTCATAAGAAACAAAGACTTTATGACAATTTCTTTTTCAAAGTAACGAAGATTTTATGACACTTCCTTTTCAGAAAACACTAATCGATATAAACTAACTTTGAAATTGAATTTATTATGGTAAAGAAATCACTTAAGAAACACTAAACAATCAAGGTCAAAGTAGGGCTAGAAGAGGAAATTCAAATTGATTTAAAAACCATAACAGTCATTGATCTTTCAACAAGAAAAAAACAGAAGTAACTTTGGAAAAATCAAACCAAAGGTGGATTTTTAGCCTAAGAGGAATTACCGTAGGCTAGAGTGGGAGACGGTGCACTACAATGCATTGTCTCTAAGGTAGTGGTTGTTCCACAGTGCACTGTGTCAAGACCAACACTGCGCTGGTGGCAAAAAGTTAAATGAAGAGACATTCAAGCAAAATTTTGGACTAAAAACACTTCAAAAATACTGAAATAAGATCAATAAAATCAAGAAAAGTCTACTAGGGTGTTTTATGATGAGGGTAAGCCACCAAGAATGACAATCATTCCCCAGTATGGTCACCAATCTGTTATATGGAATTTGCATCTATGGATAGACACATTTTCCCTATGTTGGTGACTACACCTAGAACGACAGAAAGAAAGTAGTTTAACATTTTCCTATAGTAGATATATGAGATGAAGGAACTTACTTGGAGCCTTTCACTTCCTTGATCTCTTTTGAATCACTCCCATCGCTCTTACTTGAACTAAATCCACTCAAAAGGTACATGTATCAAGAGAAACAAAAATAAGAAATGATCAAAGTATACATGATCTATCTACTATAAAATAATGGAATAGAAGACGTTGAAACACATAATCATCACAAATATGAACAATAATATTAGAAAAGGAATAAGCTCTTTATTAATGTAGAAGGAAGATTATCACCCAATACATTTTGATCCTGTGCCACTCCTCCAGCTTCAGTCCAACCCTCGCCACATAAAAAACACACCATTCCAGTAGCATAACATTTCTTGACATGAACTCAATTCTCAAGCCAATAGAATTTCCTTACAAACTTTATATTCTGGCCTCCTAATTACTATGATGAGTTCTCAATTTATAGGAAGTGGAGGTGGTTTTGTCATAAATAAGGGTATTTAATGGCCTTCCAAACTTGGAGTTAGTTTCCATGGAGCAAGGGATGAGAGGATACGAGGTTAATGGATCCTTAGCCTATCCAATTTCAAGCACATAGAAGGAGATAAGAGATGGGATCCTTCTAGAGTCATCTAGAATCAAGGAATATTCCCAGAACCATATGCAAATTTCACTCAATCTTGCCCAGCGCAGGTCAAAGAGGGCCTAAGTGCACTGCAGTATAGGCCACAATGGGCTTGCTTGCTCTGCAGTGTAGTTACCCCTGACTAAGGGTATGTTGGTGTCCCAAGGAGGCATTTTAGCAAGGCTTCAACTAGGAAACTTTCATAGAAGGAAGCATTCAATGTGATGACTTGTCTAGGGCATGTAACAAATGAATTAGTGTTTGATGAGCTCTAATAGTACTGATCAGAATGTCGACAGTGAGGTGCCCAAATAGACCTGTAACAATCCCTAGATGAGTTTTTGATTGATGTGCTCTATAAGATCCCACATTCATGCTTGGTATATGGCACGAGGGTGAATGGCTGAAGCGAGATTTGGCTCAGCCATTCTACGGTCGGGTGGAACATGGTAGTTCCATCTCTAGTTGGTTCATTGTATTCATTAATGAGAAATCCATTCCCTTGATTTTCATGTGTTAAATGCACTGATGTATTTATGGATTTGAAGGTTGATATGTCTATTGTATTTATGTTCCTATTATGCTCATTATATCCACATTTTATGATAGAAGCTATGTATGGCTCTCATCATGTTTTTACTTGTATCTGAATGGATAATGTTTCTATGACCTAATAGATGATAATGCAACAAATGGCATGAGAGAACAATGGTTCATAGAGATTATGAGATAAATATGATATCCCTACACTTAACTTTGTTATTGACACCTATAGATTACATGTAGATGATCTGTTTGACGAAATTCCTGTCATGGCTAGTAGGGATCTAGTGAAGGTCTTGAAAAAGTATTTTCTTTCATGTTGTCAATTCCATGTTAAATTACTAGTCTGAAGATATAATTTAGTCTTGGGCAGTGACCCGGGCTCTGGGCTTATAAAAGTGGCTCAAATCGTAGAGTCGTTGGCACAACATTGATAATTGGTAGGTAGGTCTATGAGAGAAACTTTAGGTTGTTGGTCACTCCCTTGTCCATAACATGAGAGCGATTATGGCCCAAGAGACCTAAAGCAATAGTGGGACCCAAGGACGGGCTATCTAAGTGGCTGACTTATCTTCCGAGGGTTCTTTTGATGGTGTTATATGTCTGTATGGTGTGTTTCCATTGGTTCCACTTCCTTAATGTGACTTAGGAGGTCAAATCATATCATAGTGGCCTATCGTCGCATGTTTACCTCAGCAGGCCAGTTGTTTGGGTAAATGTGGGAGGAAGGTGCTACAACTATACTTTTATCTTAATTCAAAGTTTACATACACATTAGTCATGTATGAGTAAGTGTAATATAACTTTTGTTCCTTCCATATTCATGATGGATATATTATTGTCTACTTGTCCAAACAAACATAGTTAAGGTCAGCTTTGATTACTTTACTATTTTCTTTAGTGCCAACCGAGGGTAAATTTACAATGTTTTTTTTTTTTTTTAAGTAAGTTAAATACTTTTTAAAGTTTTTTCCCCTTTGTTATCTTATATTACATGTTATTAATGAAAATTATATACAATTTTGCTTTTGTATAAAGTCACAAGGTTTCTCTCTCTCTCATTCTCACATGCATATTGATTGTTCTATACCTTCCATGTTACTATAGTATGGATATTTTTTATAGATCATAACACATTTACTTCCTTTAACAAACAAATTATTTAACTTATTTGATGTGTAACGTTCAATGTACTATTAATAGACAATAATTCTATGCTAACCTAAAATAATTTGGTCATCTATTACACTCCCATACATTATCAATTCTTGTTACAATCGCAGGGGAGGATTCCTTGCCTTGCTCCCATCATGACTTGCAATCCATGACCTATCCCTTGGACACTATTATATTTTATGATATCAAACATGTCAAATCAACACATTTCCAAGTTCTAGGGCCATTACTTCAACATACCACTTTCACAGAATATTATCTTTTCATAATTATAAATATACCACCTAACCATGATCTTTTTATATTCCACTAAGTTGTTTCACATAATAAAATATTGCACTTTTATTTTGGGTTCGCTCAGGGAACAAAATCAATGTTTACTTTTTTATATTGTAGTAACATATCCATCAATATTTAGTTAACTTTCACACCAATCTGTACCTCATATAGATCCAATGACCATTATATTGATTAAATATTATTTTAATATTTCTGTTACATTCGATCTCGTCAGTCCTCCGTCAAAGATCAAAACTCTTTCTGCATTTCATTTTTAAGAGTCTCGCTCCATTCACTCAGATGCATTCCGCTAGGGGCATGCCATAATCTGATGAAAGGGTCTTGTCAGTGATTTCCCCTCATGCCTTATCCTGCTGGTTTAGGTCTGTTTGTCAAATCATTTTAAAGGTCATTTACAGCTCTGTTCTAATCTCTTGGTCAACAAAGAGTTATTAGGTCTAGGGTTTGCAAATTTTTGTTCTCAAAGTGCTTCAATAATACTTGCAGGCCAGAGGAAGGTTCAATAATTCACTCAAATGTTGTTTCTGACCAAGAAAAGATGAATTTTGGAAAACTGAGAGATGTTTTTGTCCTAATTAGGCCAAGGAAAAAAAACATCCTTCACGTTTTACACAGGTGTCATGGTTTTAGAGAAATGTCAAAAATACAATTTCCTAGGGAGAATTGATGCACCTCTAAAGTGACCTTGGGAAAATCAAGTTTTCTCTTAGCTTTGTTAGCCAAATTACTTGCTTGATGAGTAAAATGATAACTAGACACAAAGAGCTTTCCAATGTGCTATCATGAGCTCAATTTAGAGTTGAGGAATACCTTCAAAAGTTGACTGCAACAGAACTCTGCCTTGAGGTAGCTTCATTTGGCACATTTTGACCAGTCCTGGGAGATTTGATTTTTGACAAGGAAAATTAACTCGCAATTAAAAACTTCTAGTTGGGTTGGAAAGTAGACTCGAATACTTTTCCAACGAGCTATCCCGCACCCAATTTGGACACTAGGAAGGCCTCCAAAAGTCGCCTGGAAAAAGGCGCGACGCACTTGGAAGGCGCGGTGCACTGGGAAGGAGCGGCGCACTGGGAGAAATTTTCTAGTGTAAATTTACACTGCTGCGGCGCACTGGGGAGGCATGGCACATTGGGCTAAAAGGCCTGAAATTCATTGAAATCTTCCTCCAAATTGCAAATTCTTCATTCCATAAGTAGGTAGAGCCTCCATTTGTGTGTTTCATCGAAGTTCATGCTAGGGTATGGTGGTTTATGGATGCTAATGATTGAAACAAAAATTCAAACCCTTTCATTTTGAATTCCTCACATGTAAACTGCTGCCTAGGGTTTCAAAACTTGTTTGCCACCAAGGTTACTCTTTTCCATTATTTCTCTTGTCCTTAATTCCCTTTTTTCCTTGACTCCATTGTTCCCCATCCCCTAATGTTACTAAACCCCTACCCTAAATTCCCTTTCCCAAAACTTTCAAAGGTGAAACCCTAAACCCTATCCCACACATAAAACCCCTCACAACCCTCCTATATTTCCCGAACAAATCTCTCCCAATAGTCCCTAATCCCTCACTATTTTTCCCCTCCCCTTACTGTCCCTCATGTCATTATTTTCTGTTGGTGACAAAGGTCAAGCACATCATCAAAGGCATTACAAGACAACGTGATATATCAACACCTATTTGTCCAAGACAGTTTGCCCACTAGCAGACATGACATCTGATCCGTCATATGATCATGAAGAAGATACACACAGTAATTTTCCAACAGAGGTACATGCACGCAGGAGGCCTCATAGAGGTGGCAAAACATCCGTGAAGACCAGCAGGATGCTCAACGAAGCCTAAATGAGAGGACACCCATTCAGCAGGAGGTAGAGGCTGATCGAGAGAATTGGCTCGAGAGGATCAACATCCACTTAGAGGAGTTTTTGGCGAATGAAAACAAGGACAAGTACATGCTCAGGCACATGAAAAACCATTATTGGGCACGTAATCATGTTTGCCAGGCACGAATAAGGAATTTAAACGCAAAACTAAAGAAGGTAATAAGGAAGCAAAAGAGGCAAAAGAGCATGATGGACTCCGTATATTGGATGAGGCAATCCTCGGCCCACCATGGCTCTTGATGAAGAAACTCCAACCCAAATTTCAAGAAATTTGGGGCATTTTTTGCATTTTGAAATTTTTGCACTAAAAAACAGGGTTTTTCTCGCTGTGCGCCGCGCCACTTGGCGCGCACTTTTGCTAAGGAGCTCTATATTGAAAAAAATTTATATTTTTGGATTTGGCATGAAAATCCATGACTGCTGGTGCATGGCCAAGAAATCTGGGCAAGTTTTGAGTCCTCAGGAGGTCAAAAACACTCAAAAAATGACCTCTTTGCCCCTATTTTGACACACACAAAGCAGTCTTGGGAGATTGAAGTTTTGGAGGGGCAAATGAGCACCAAATTCAGAAATTCCACTTGGGTTAGAAAGTAGACAGGTAGGAAGTTATAACAAGTACACTTGGGAACACTTTGGACCTCAGAAAGTGCCTCAAAACCAGCTCCAAAGTGGCGTGATGCATATAGTTTTGGGCGCGGCACACAAAGACCGAAAGGCCAAAATCACTTCCGCTCCGTGAAATTTCGATTTGCGATTTTCTCCAAGTGGGCCCGTTCATTTACACTACATTTTTCCCGGCACCTAAGGCAAAGTTTAAAAATCATTTTCATTAAAGGTTGGATTCTATCCAAGTGGCAAAAGGAAGGCGAGCAGTCACCCAAAAAATCTACGCTACAATTTTGTTATTTTTGTAATGCTGCACCTGTCACTAATAGTTGGCTTTTCATTTCCAGTTTGTAATGATTTAAAAGAACTCTCCAACTTTGGGTTGATCCATTTCCTGATGGCAAAGTCTATTTATTGTAGGAAAAACCATTTGCAAGGGGTGGGTTGGAATTTCTGGGAGCAGTGTGGAGGAAAAACCCAGCACTTGCATTGTACAGTCTTGGAAAAGATTTTAATGAAATGATATAGCTCTGATTCAGGAGACTCATGTGGTGTGAGTTTAGCAATTTGTTTCTTCTTTCTGTTTCATATGTAACTTGTAATGTTTTGCAGTTCATTCATATTTCATTTCCAGTTGAATGATTTTTAAGTATGAGAGGCAGAATCTAGTCAGTTGCTCTGTCTTGGGAAAGCATTCATGTTCTGTGTTCCTCTTCTGTCTGAAAAGGATTCATCACCTATGCCCTTTTTAGCTTCTCATACAGTCTTTCCACTCCATATTATTCAAAATTTGATTGCTAAACTTACTTCCTATCATGCCTCAAGAAACAATCTATGTCTTTGATTTATTTTCTCAGCTCATGCTGTTCTTTGGTCCCATACATCCCAGAAAACTTAGTCGTTTATCAAAATACTTCTTTCATATTTATTTACCTAGCCTAAAATCAATATTCATTGTAAGTCATCTCAGACCATATTGTTTATTTATTCATTGAGTGTGACACGGAGAGAGCCCTCTCCTGTTCTGGTAGGGCTAGCTACCAGACTGAGCGTGGTTTGTGGTTAACCTAGATTTTTCCTTCTTTCAGCCTAAGGCAAATTTAGGCGCTAACAATTCCCCTATTCATAGTGCCACATTCACATAGCACCATACACAATATACTTATGCACACAAAAACACTACACAAAGCATTACCTATTACCCCATATAGTTCTGGAAATCATATCATCTCCATTTATGCAAATTGGGCCTTACTGCCTCTTTTGCTCAATACAAAGCTCTCACTTAGTAGGATATTTTTTTGTTGGATTCCTTTTTATTTGTGATTTGTCACCTTTTAACATTGTCAAAATAAGGACACTACAATATATATTTATATATATTCAAATTATTGTATTTTCTATACATAAATACCTGTGAAATTTTAAGCCGGGCCTAAGAGAAGTCCCTTTCTCTAAATTGTCCATGGGTTTGACCTACATATTTGGATGTCACCTTGCTACTTACACCTTTAATATTGGATTTAATCATTACCACCTTGCCCAAATTTGTGTAAATCTATCATTTATAATTCTTCTGAATACTTTTCTAAGTGTATCCAACTTTTCCGATTCTGGAAGAAACCAAAATATTATTTTGACTGTTACTTCTAATTTGGTAGGCTCCAAATGCTTCATTCATTGTGTTATTTCAATCAATAATTGTGATTACTCTACCTTATCTTACTAACCTTATATGGGTTCCTATAGAGATTTTAAGTGGGGACTCCTACTGTAGCACATAATTACCTTCCATTTTCTTGTCTATACCACTATTCTTTAAGTTATTCAATATACAACGCTAATTTTATTTTATTTTGGTTGAAATTTTTTAACATGTTTTTTTTTCTAATATCTCTTTTCTAGAGAGGTGTATCAATATTTCTTCCATTTCCATCAATTCTGATAGCTAGACCAACTTCTAATAACCATGGCATTAATCGAAAATGCACGTTACAGCATTTAGCAATCTTATACTCACCTCGTGTGGCTTCCTTATATGTTATTTTGTCGACGCAAAGATTCTCTTTATCAAATTCAGGTGTAACCACAAGTTAACATTGCATTGTGTTGTACTTTATTCTTCTCCACCTTCTCCCCAACACTTTTCACCAAGATTTACATCTTTATTATGTTATTATAATATGAACCAGCGTATTCAAAGTAATGGTTCCCAAACTTTCCTAGTCATCATGATGCACTAGTACTTTTCACTAGACTCCCGAGCATACAAAAATGAATTCTTATGATCCATAGTTAACTTAGAGACTCTTCATCTACCATTATTTACCTCAGAGCCCCTAATGCTTCCCTAACCATACTACAATACCTTTTTGGTTCTTTAATTTTTATAAGATAACCTCAACTTCCAACCTTTCTGTGTCTAGTTTCTTATCCAACTTCAATTTTGACATAAGCCTGCCATTCAAATTAGTGACAACATCTTCTCGTCAATTTGTTCACGGTTTATATCCACAGTCCATTATTTTCCACTATTTATTGAACCTTCTTAAGGGCTTTATGCATACACTAATCTGAGTAATATTGCGTCATTTATTATATTTATCAATTACTTCTTCATCAATTCATTTTATAATTTTTCTTTTCTTACGATCGGTTAATTTTCCTTTCCACTATGCTTCATGGATTATCATCGCTCACATTCACATGATGGAAAGTACCTAAGGGACCACCTCCCTTTGGTATATATTTTTTTGTTAAGATTTTTTCTCTCCTAATTCTAGAATTATGTTGATGCAAATTTAATAACTTAAAGTGCTATCCTTTTGGTCAACCTTGTCTCCATAGGGAATTACTGATTGTCCACATTCTTTTCATGAGATTGTCTCCCATTAAGTGTCACTTTGTACCCCTACAACTAATTGTTTTTTCCTCACCTAGATTAAATAAATCAAACAACAATAATTTTGTTGTCCTCCATAGACTTAACAAAACCTTGTGGATTCCACATAAAGTTGTTTCTGGGTCTTAAATAAGCCTTACATTTATGTAGGTTTCCAACTTGGATGAAAGAATAATTTTCATCTACTATGCTAAAACTATTGTTGCTTTTACTTTCCAATCCACACCATGGCATTTACTAATCTATACACAAATCCATATAAAAAAATGGTCTTGCAATCATTAAAAAACATACAACTTTTGGTTCCAACACCTTGATCCCCTTCAGAGATCTTAGACATGGACATCTAAACTTGGAGAAGTTCCATGTAGGGATTGAGTAACCAACATCCATATTCTCACTTCTAGTAACTATGTTGTAGGAAATTACACTTCATTCCCCAAAATTCACCCCTATTTAGTCTCCTCCCCCAGGGGTCTAGCCGGTTTATTTTCCCTTGCTATATTTTGTCTCTTGATTCTCTGTAATTTCAATAGTAATTTATCAAACTATGCAATTCTAGGTTGATCCTGAGGCCTCAAAGTTGAACCTATATCTCTAATACCACTTCTAACACTCATCAACACAACTAAACATAAAATTAAAATTAAAAATTAAATTGTTATTTACCTCTTAATGTTCAGCATAGATAAGTCAAGAGTGTTGAGTTGTTTTTAGTGAGTTATCTTGTACGCAAATTATTTGATTAGTCATTTCAAACCTTGATCTATGCAATTGGTCATATCAAACCTTGATCTAACTCTACGTCTAATACATATCAAAGTTAGATTTATTGTCTCAATATTTCTTTTTCTCCTCAACCAAGGTGCACAAACACTTTACTTGTGTCGGTCATAAGTTGCTATTATAATTGTAAAAACTTTGACTTGCTGCAAGGATGGGTTCTGGATATTTCTATGGTACATGGCAATGTGGTTTTCATACACAGGGCTATAATACGCAATTGAGTTTGATTGGCATGATCCAACGACTGGGAGGATTCGAGGTGGTTTTGTGGTAACTACTCCGCAACCCCTGGCACTCTGTCGGCTCATTCGAAGCCCTTGCTCGACCGAAGAAGCTCTGTGACATCACTTCGAACCATAATCTCTACCACAACGGAATATTTTCTTCTCCTGATGATAAGTAATTACGCCATAAGGCGTTCCCTCTGAGAAAGACATCCCTAAAATGTGACCTGTGTGATTCTCAACCATTGATTCTGTGTGTTAGACAATTGGGGTGTTTTCTGCCGTTGGTTTAATCTTTTTTTTCATAGAAAAATGTTATTTTTTCCACTAGCTGGAAGACAGAGAGGGAGGATCTTACAATGGGCCATGAAAGGCCAGGCCTCCTGGCGATGAGACTCTTCACAGTGACTAAACTGAAACGTGTCTTCGCAGTGTTTCCCTGCCTGAGGGCAGCCTAACCAGTGCCGCTTTGTGTTGTTATATCACTATTTACACTGTCTCCTTCATAGGGGGATTTCCTCGCTGCCTTATTTGCTTGCCTAATTCGCTGCTCAAGTTGCTTGCCCAATAATTCTTTTGTATTTTTGTGAGCTCAGAATAATTGAATTTGAGGTTTCGCATATGCGGTGGCGTTTCTTGATCGGTTTGAACAGTTGAATTCGTTTACATTTGCCTGTTGGAGACCTGCCTTCTTCCCTGTTACCCAGATAGATGAGAAGGGTGCCGACTTGGTCACTTTATCTACTGTAACTATCCTGGTTAGTATGTGATTTCTATTTTTATCAACGCCTAGGCATGGTTTAGCTATGGTTTATATAATTCTTTACATTCATTGCCTCGAACATCATTAGAAACTTGTTTACCAAAAAAAACCCCTTATAATTTAAAATCGCTTGTTATCATAAACGCTAAGGCTGGCCAAAACATTGCTTCTACCTCTGTCATTGTTGGTTATGTATTATCTCTTATAAGTGGATATGGATCGACATATTGATCTCACTATAGGATATTAACCTGCCCCTCATAATATCATACTTATTCCGGTAAGATATTAACCTGCTCCTACCTTTTCTACTGCTTGTAGGTCAATTGCATTTTGGGGACGAGGTAGTAGATATCGAAATTAGTATGGATTTGGTAAAAACAATTTAGCTGATGAGAAACCCAATAGATGGAATGATTCAACTAACCAACTAATTTTCCAATCACTCTCCATTTGCCATTGTCTAAAAAGGAAGCTAGACTCCCTCTCCATTAACTGAATTTTCATCTGGAATATGAATAATCTCTCTGAATAGAGGTTATGAGATATAATGGAGTTGTCCTTCGCTCGTACATTTCCCTTCTTTCCTTTTGGTTTCACTCTTATTTTCAGGGTCTCGCTATAGTGAATCAATACAAGAAGTCAGTTCCGATGATCCAACAGTAGTCCATCGAAAAGTAGGAAATCATGTAAAAATCTAATACCAGTCTAAATTCTTACCATTTCCTTATCTTCTGGCAATATGGAAGTTTTGATGACATCAAACAACAGGTTGAATATCCAAGGCTTATCGGGACAAGATTGTACATAGAGTTGATTACAGAAATTACCACAAAAATGTTCACATGAAGCCATTTCTCTTGTCAGCAATGAGGTTAATGGGATGACTTATCGTATCACAACCTATATTAAACATTTCCCGCATTTTTCTGGAATTAACTCAACTGTGATGACTAATGGATCCTTCGAAATTGTTACCTTTCTGTTACTATCTCCATTACGCACCCAAGAAAACCTAATTTTGATTTTTTTTTTCATAACCAGAATCTTTTCTTGTATAAATACACTCTAATCAATACTTTCTTCGAAATTGTTACCTTTCTGTTACTATCTCCATTATGCACCCAGCAAAACCTATTTTATACTTTTTCGATATTTTCTTCTTCATAACCAGAATTTTCCTGTATAAATATTATCTTCCAGAATTCTTGGCAAGTTATTTACTGTAACATTCGGAATACTTCCAGCTATCAACTATCCCTGAATTCTCCTGAACCTATGAAAGCATCGTCTTACTTTAGTTTCGAAGTTTCATTGTAAGTGAAAATGTGTTCAAACTGTGAAACAAATCCAATATTGACCAAAACGCTAATAAAGAAAGGTCGAACCCAATCCAACGACGATCATCCAAATACTGTGTTGAGCTTTGATGTCAAGTCTTTGTAACTAGCCAAGCTTCCTAAGGCATGAAGATATAGTGGGGTCTAAGAGAAAAAAGATCCACTAAAATGATAAAAGAATCGCATGTCCAGGTCGAGAAAATTAGTTCCCCTCCCGCGAAAGGAAATTCTATGCTTTTGTTAAGAAGAAAGTGGACTATTTTCACCAAGATAATGGTTTGAATGGGTAGAATGTGTACATATCTCTTCAGAATGAATACCATGGTATTTGATTTTCTATTACCAAAGGAAGAAAACTAAAAAAACTAAGACTCTCATGTGGCTAAACTGGAAACCACACTACATTGCGGCTAACCTGGAAATCATCACCACACTCTGTGAAAAGAGGATGCGATATATCCAATTAGACCTGGAAAGCACTCAAATGTCAAATTTATTTTAGAGCAATGTTGCTCAGAACCCTCAAAATAAATTGAGAAAATAATGGAACTTCACATTACTTCTTGTTAGTATTTTCAAGACGAGGAGATGTTGATACCATCAACCTATAATTTACCGGAACAAAACTTGTTTACCAAAAAAAACCCCTTATAATTTAAAATCGCTTGTTGTCATAAACGCTAAGGCTGGCCAAAACATTGCTTCTACCTCTGTCATTGTTGGTTATGTATTATCTCTTATAAGTGGATATGGATCGACATATCGATCTCACTATAGGATATTAACCTGCCCCTCATAATATCATACTTATTCCGGTAAGATATTAACCTGCTCCTACCTTTTCTACTGCTTGTAGGTCAATCACATTTTGGGGACGAGGTAGTAGATATCGAAATTACTATGGATTTGGTAAAAACAATTTAGCTGATGAGAAACCCAATAGATGGAATGATGCAACTAACCAACTAATTTTCCAATCACTCTCCATTTGCCATTGTCCAAAAAGGAAGCTAGACTCCCTCTCCATTAACTGAATTTTCATCTGGAATATGAATAATCTCTCTGAATAGAGGTTATGAGATATAATGGAGTTGTCCTTCGCTCATACATTTCCCTTCTTTCCTTTTGGTTTCACTCTTATTTTCAGGGTCTTGCTATAGTGAATCAATACAAGAAGTCAGTTCCGATGATCCAACAGTAGTCCATCGAAAAGTAGGAAATCATGTAAGAATATAATACCAGTCTAAATTCTTACCATTTCCTTATCTTCTGGCAATACGGAAGTTTTGATGACATCAAACAACAGGTTGAATATCCAAGGCTTATCGGGACAAGATTGTACATAGAGTTGATTACAGAAATTACCACAAAAATGTTCACATGAAGCCATTTCTGTTGTCTGCAATGAGGTTAATGGGACGACTTATCGTATCACAACCTATATTAAACATTTCCCGCATTTTTCTGGAATTAACTCAAATGTGATGACTAATGAAGCATTCAATTGTGGTGACTAGAGGATCGAAACTTGTGAAACATTCGAACTTACGAAGTTTGAGACACTTATAATTTATGCAAGTTTCGCCTCACAAGCCTTTTCCTTTTATTTGAAATTTACTTGATTTATTATTTACTTATTTTATATTTCATTAAATTTTAAAATTTTTATTATATGTGTTGGCTTAAATTAAAAAGAAAGCAATACAAGGTTGATACATGGACCATACATGTAGCCCAAGTGTGCACTCCAGAGTCCGTACAACCATGTTGTTCAAGACGTGTATGAGCCCATGAGGTTTAGCTATGGTTTATATAATTCTTTACATTCATTGCCTCGAACATCATTAGAATAACAATTAGAACTTTGAGAAATTGGGTAGTAGGTAGCAATAGCATAACGACATTTCCATGTCAGATGTCGAGCTTGGAGAATCCAGAGCCGACCCCGAAATCAAATCGATGTCAAGATTGGAAAAAACAAAGCCGTCCCTAAAATCAAATCAACATCTGCACAGGAGTAAACCGTCCCATTAGATCCTTGTACAATGCATGGCCTCGCTGCAAAATTTCCCAATCTTTCGAAACAATAATCATGCAGAGGCATATATTTATCTATACCTAGAAGGTTTATCTAGGTCTACATAAAGTATTTATTTGTAATGCTTCCTTCGAAATTGCTACCTTTCTGTTACTATCTCCAAAACTCTTCAAAACCGTATCTTATTTCCTTTCTTATTACATATGCGGTGCAAATGACTTCTGCCACAATTTCAAAGCAACTCCATTGCAGCATTCTTCAAGGGAATCTACTCGCAAATAGACACATAAAAAAATGGTTTTCTTCCTCAAACACTTAAAATTGTAGAAGTTGGCAAATTTTCTATGATGGCGTATATTCTAGAAGAATGAGGCCATCTTAGCAGTGGCTGCTTGTAGGAATTGTCGAGTCTGCTATTCACTTGCAGAAGTTACAAAGACATTTGCTGAGACCTCAATAAATCAGCACTTTACTCACTACAATACAAAGTTGATTACGGTGCCTGCATACTAAATTAAAGTAATGAGCATCTTAGGCTACATAGTTGAGGGAAAAGAATCAAGAAAAAATACATGAGTTTTTGAGTAACTGCCAAAACTGAAATTGCAAAGGTTTAAGGCAAACTAGTGAAGACAGATTGATTTTGAACACAAAGCAAGAGATTCTAAGCAATCCCCGCAGGAGGACCAGGGCAGTAAGTGTAAGCCTCCCTATGTATCTGTAAGTGAAACAATTTTGATATATCCACAATTTTGTTTGGGTGTCAGTTTATACTTTGTTATTTTCCAATTTTCTTGTTACACTGATAATTATTTTTTCAGTATCAACTGATCATTTTTTGATGTTTCTAGTTTGCTTCTTGCCCTACCCCAATGTACTAACAAGTTTAAGAATTACCTCTCTTGACCTTAGTGCCTTCTCTTCTACTGGCAACCGAAGACATCTTCTATGGCCTCCTTTAGCCTTTCTGATAACTTCACACAACTCTATTACAAAATTTCAACTGGCAGTCATTTTTCTCTTCCCATATATCGTCTTGAAATCAGATGTTAGATCAATTAAGAATAATAGTTTAGATACTGGCTTATGATGCTCATGAAAACAGGCAAAATGGGCACTCTATTTTGATGGCTTAGGGTTTATAATCACCCTGCATATTAAAGTAGTGTCAATGTTTATAACGGAAATAGTTCAAAATAGACTGAGCAATAGAAGTCTGAATAATGCATCTTCATGTAGTGGGTATAAAACACTGCATGATATGTTTCAATTTAGTTATTATTTATGTAATTTTTGCAACCTAATAAATTGTCATTTTGTCAATTGGGTGAATCTTGGGTGATTGGGAGGAATGATTGTTATGTTCCTTGCCCAGATTCAATTTCTGCAAGTGACATATTGAGTATATAGTTGTAATGGGTTCAACCTTGTTGTTGAATAATCCTGAAGAATATATTACCTTTGTCTATGGATTGAGAGATGGGATCCTTCATTATATAGTTAATAAAAAAATTATTAAAAAAATATTAAAAAATGGTCATTTTCAACAAAAATAAAAGCTAACCCAAATTCATATCATCTGTACTGAACTTTTTTCAAATGCACAGGGATAGATCCTTACAATTGATTCAGCCTTCACTATTGATTCAGCCTTCAACCTTCAGATATTTAATTTAATTTGTTTTTGAATGATTTCTTTATTGATGTTGTTTAGTTACATTTAATTTTTCAAATTACTTTCAAATTAAATATTTAATATGTTATTTAATTTCTGCACTATATTTATTAATGGTACAACTATGTATGATATATTTT
>APFE031010740.1:0-25455 GCA_000404065.3 Pinus taeda
TCTGCTCTTGTCGGATGTCTCGTGCAGTTCCTTCAACTGTTGCCAGATCTCGACAGCTGTCTTGCCAGAAGGAATCTGTGGTAACTGATCATCAGTGACAGAGAGCTTGAGGAGCATAACGGCCTCTCGATTTCGATCATCAAAATTATCTTGATCGGTGCCAGCTGTACCAGGACGGAGCTCTTTGTTGAGAACGAGCTGGTCAAGACGCCTATATTAAAAAATGGTCAACATTCTCTGTTTCCAGATGTTATATTTTGTGCCATTACAACATTGACTACCTTCCAACATTAGATTGGTTAGTGAAGCCATCTGTTCGTTTCCCAAGAAAGTAATAAGGAGATCTGACTGATCCGGACAGAATCTGACAGATGCTGGTATAAAAAAAAATTAACCCGAAATTGTTCGAAGAGTTTTTTTAGAAAGAAATACCAAATGCTGCTTCTACCATGCAGGATCGAACACTGAGAAGCACAAATTTACTTTAAATAATCACTGAATAGAAATTTCTGAGGTTGTGCCACCACTTCTGGTTAATTTGAAAGTGAATAATGGCCACAAAACTAATATCTCATTGCTTTATAGTTGCCCAATTGTACGTTCTTCTAAAAAAAATTTCACAGCACTATAAAGAAATAATACTATGCACCATAAAAATCTGGAAACGAGGCTCGGCCTAAATGCCCAAATTTCTGAAAGTCTGCGTGGCCCTCTTACTTACTGCTGGAAACTTGATCCGGGTGAAATGAGAATGACAACTAACTCAGCCAAGAAACTGTAATTGTAAATATAAAATAAGCCGCAGTGTAATGGCAAACTAACCTTGGAATCCACGATGAAAAGGTCGGAAAAGATAGTAGTTTTAGTGGTCTTGGGGTTGGTGGCGGCTCCGTTGACCTTTGCCGCAAAGGCAAAACATATCCGTGCTCACAAGATCACACTTACGACAGATGGGATGTGCATATATCCTAAAAGGGCTGTCACACGGGTGACCCTGGTTCGATCCACGACAACGGCGATTTTGGTGACTCAATTGAACGTAAACAGTTCAGCTGGTTGCCTCGGAATCCACAGTAAAGAGAAATCTTCCACGAGAAAAAAAAAATTCGGATTTTCTCAAACGCTGGCCGTGTCAGAAATTTTCCGTCCCGGCATTCCTCGAACTGTAGATATGAAGCTTGGATCGTTGGTCGATACCTTGTTTCGTGCAATGATCGATGGCAACATTCGAAACCTGTGAATCTGCCCATCAAGTAATCGCTGTCTCTGCCGTCGTAAATTCCTGCCAAACGATTGATGAAGGAGACGCTGGCCGTGTCAAAGAATTCGAAGATCTATCAGCGAAAAGGAACCAGGTCACGGAGCTGCCAAGCTCGCGTTGCCTTTGCAAAAAAAATCAACATACGCATGCTAAATTAATTTCTGCAAGCTGATTCGTTTATTTCAACACAATTGATCGTGTCCAGGCAAGTATTTTTATCAGTGTCCCAAATGAAAACTGAAAAAACCCTCCACAGAAGAGCAATTTCGAAATGACGCACATAATTTTTCAACCTATGAAAAATTATTTCGAAATAGGATACCTGTGCTCTGATACCATAAAACAGTGCGAAACACGCATATGAATTTCCAATGAATTAATTGAATTATGAGCAAGCTTGAGCTCAATAATAATACAGAGATATTTACATAAGATAGAAACATCAAGTTTCTATTTAGGAAATAGAAACAACTAAAAAAAGGAAAAATAGCAACAGCTAAAAGAATGAGTATTAAATACTAAATGGGATAATAGAATTATTCTAATATGCATGAAGTGAACTTTATAACAAAGTTTATAGTTTAAGACATACGTCAAATTTTTCCTTAACAAACCTTGTATGACATCAAATCAATTCTTGAAGGGCATAACTTCTTCCATGCCTCAAGTCTATCCTTTGAAGTCTCCTCCATAACCCTTGAGTATTCAACAAGATTTCCTAAACAAGGAAATTATAAAAAGAAAGGTTACTAGTATATAGTACAAAGACATCTTGATAAGAGAGGAAACCAAACATAAAAGATAATACAAGGATTAAGATACTTATCTTTGGTAAAATGGTGAGTGCTCCCTCTTAATCCAATCTTGAGGTAAACTTACAATTTATCAAAAATGTTTTAACAAGGCATGTTATACCTACAAGTTCTAAAACATAAAAGAAAAATAATTCAAAACTTAAACAAAATACTAAGAGGGATAAGAGAGAGAGGACTTAGTAGTGCAAGTCCTTGACTTCCGATTCTTCAGTCTTGCTCTTCTTAGGCGGAGCTTCGTCGATAATATTTGCTTGATCCATCTCTTCTTATTCCTTGGATTCTCTAGACAATGACTTTTGTAGTGACAATTGTAACATTCGATCTTTGATAGGTCAACCTTCTTCTTTGGTCCTTTGTACTTCTTGAAGGCTCCCTTCTTTTGATGAGTGGAATAGGCATTTGAAATGTTCTCCTCTCCATCCTCCTCCTTATTGCTTACTAACGATCTTTTGGCTTCTTCTTGACAACATGCATTCAACATTTGTTCAAATGTTGGAGTATTCTTCCAACTGTTGATTCTTGATGTAAAGGCACTGTTAGTGTCAGCCTTTGCAGCCTTCCTCCAATGATCAAACTTGCTCTTACAAAGTGATTTTAAGGTGTCAAGGTCAAATTTTGTCATTTCAGTGAGTCTTCAAGCAAAATTTGGTCACTAGGTATTAGGTCTAGGGTTTGCTTTTACTCCTGTCAAAGTTGTCCAAATGTCGGTCCATGTCACCATTCAGCTGAGTGTATCATCATTTAGAGGGTTGTCATCATGATGTCAAGTTCCACTGGGTC
Source organism: Pinus taeda (assembly GCA_000404065.3). Classification (NCBI taxonomy): domain Eukaryota; kingdom Viridiplantae; phylum Streptophyta; class Pinopsida; order Pinales; family Pinaceae; genus Pinus; species Pinus taeda. The sequence continues at coordinate 2,857 of APFE031010740.1, forward strand.
ATTTTACACCTTGATGCTTCAGTTGCGCCTAGGTAAGGTCCATTTCCCTCTCCTAGAGTTTTGGAGGTAATTTCTTTTGGATGGCCAAATCATCAGCAAAACTTGTATCCTGATGTTCATACACCTTTCCCTATCCTTAATTTACCTTATTAAACACTTCCTATCACTGAGATCCCCCAAATTCCTCATTTTCGCACAAACCCTAGTTTCTTGCTACAAACCCTATTTTCAAGGCTAGGCCTGTGTTTTGCCCTTTTGGACCCCTTCCCCTCACCCAACCTTTGAAATTCCACTTTCCCCTACTTCCTAACATCCCTCCCTACTTCCCAAAATTTTCTCAAGAATTTAGAAGCCCCTTATCCCCTTCATTTCGCTTCATTTCGACAAATCCCCTGTTCCACACATCGGGATAGGTTTCACTCAAATGATGTTTCTGAGCAATAAAAGATGAAGTTGGGAAAACTGAGAGAGGTTTTTGTCCATAATAGGCCAAGGAAGAAAAGCCTCCACTTTTTACACAGGTGTCATGGTTTTAGAGAAATGTCAAAAACACTATTGCCTCCGGAGAATTGAATGCACATCTTAAGTGACCTTGGGAAAATCAAGTTTTCTCCTAGCTTGGTTGGCTAAATGACTTGCTTGATGAGTCAAATGATAACTAGATATAAAGAGCTTTCCAATGAGCTATCATGAGCTCAATTTGGAGTTGAGGAAGACCTTCAAAAGTTGACTGCAACAACACTTTGCTTTGAGGCAAGCCTCATTTGGCACATTTTGACCAGTCTTGGGAGATTTGATATTTGACATGGCAAATGAACTCCAAATTGAAAAATTCTAGTTGGGTTGGAAAGTAGACTTAAAGACCTTTCCAACGAGCTATCCCGCGCCCAATTTGGACACTAGGAAGACCTCCAAAAGTCTCCTGCAAAAAGTGCTACGCACTGGGTGGTGGCGCGGCGCATTGGGTTTGTGCGCGGCGTATTGGGCATTTTTCCGCAGTGTAAAAATACACTGGCGCGACACACATGGCGTGCGCAGCACGTTGGGTTGGTGCGCGACACACAAGGCTGGAATGTTAAAATTTTTGCTACCTAACTCAAACTTCAAATGGAACGGCCTCCTCTGCTCTAAGTAAGGTCAAGTCGTCTTGCAATTGCCTTTGATCAGTGTTTGGTGTGGTTATATGACTAATTATGAGAATTTGAATATCAAACTTTAAGCCATAATCTCTTATTAAAGATTGCTATTTGAAGTTTTGTGCTGAAGTTTTAGAACATTTTTGGTGCCACTTCCCACCTTGTTCTCCCATCTCCCATGATTCCATTACTACAGTTTATTTCCTTATATCCCCTTATACACTTATTCCTAAGTTCCATTTTCCTATTCCTAAGTAACTTTATTCCTTATCATTCCTATTTCCTATTTCATTTCCCAAGATCCCAAGTAACCCCAAACAATCAAGTGACTGTCCCATTGTCTCTACATTGTCAAATTAGAAGTTTTAAAAGGGAAAATTATCACTTGACAAGACCCCACTGTCCACTATACTCACTCTCCCTATGTACCACAGCCCCTTCCTACTTGGCATATTTTGATAATTGAAACAAAAGGCACCAAATTCTCATTTCATACAACTCAACATACACTTGGCAATTGGAGATAAATGTCGCAGTTTCTCATTTTCAACGAGCTAAACATATCATTGGCATAGACTGGTAACACCATGGAGATGGACACTGACACATCATACAACCGAGACAGTGATTCTACCACAGAACTGCATGCACTAGGAGGGCACTAAAATATCGAAAAGGGAGGATAGACTCCGAATCTTGGCCAAAGCCTCCTTGGCTGAGCATGATACTTGATGAGGCACCTTCAGTCCAAATTGCAAGGAATTTGGAGAAAATTTTGTCATTTTTGATTTTTTGGTCACAAAAGAGAGTTTTCTGCCTAACGCGTAGCGCCACTTGGTGCGCGCTAATAATTGGCAGCTTTGCAGGAGGAAAAATTTACATTTTTGGATTTGTTATCAAAAGTTATGCATGCTCATGGATTACCTAAAGATTTCATCAAGTTCTGGGTTGCCTAAAGAGTCAAAAACACCCTAAAAATGGCCTCTCTGCCACCTTTTGCACCCACAGGAAGCAGTCTTGGGAGATTGAAGTTTTGGAGGGGCAAATGACATCCAAATCCAGAAATTCCACTTGGGTTGGAAAGTAGACAGGCAAGGCTTTCCAACGAGCTATCATGAGCTCAATTTGGACTTTGGGAAGCACCTCAAAATCAGCTCCAAAGTGGCACGACGCATAGAGAATTTGGGCGCGACGCATAGAGGAATTTGGCCTATTTTTCACTCTATAGCTCAGAATTTCGCCCAGCTGTGAATAATTCACTTTTTCATGTAACTATTGATATACCTTGATGTAATTTGATGACCATGATGAATCAATTTCCTAGCATATAGAGGCAAGTTGTTTGATTGCCTAGATTTCAATGCCTTGTTTAGAATTGGTTGAAACAACGCCTAGAATGATGAGCTCGGCCCCTAGAGGCATGGGAATAGGTTAGGATGGTCTATATCATGTATTTTTTGAGTCATTTTCAGGGTTGGACACTTGGATTGCTTGGCACTTCATTGTACATTCATTTTCAACATTTTTGGCAAAGGAAAGACCAGGGTTTTGCAGCACTTGTTGGGATCCTTGTGGCTCTGTGTTTTGATGGTGTTTTTCTTCATGCAATTGTAAGTTCATTGATGTTTCATGTATGCCATTTCCCTTCTCGTTGCTTCTGAAATTAATCAAAGTGAGTGACAAATTCATTGGCTTGCTGTGCTCTACCTTAAACTTTTGTTTAGTTTTACATGTTTTCATTTGTTTGGAGAGGATTCTTGCAGCCTCTTGCCCTCTTCATCTCCTCAGCAGTCTTTTCTATCCATTCATTTAATTTAAAGCATCAAAACTACTGCCTACCTTGCCCCAACCGGAACTCTGCAAAAATTTGGCCTCATCCCCAGACCCAAATTTGCCTTTCCCTTTTTCAAACACAAAACCCCCAAAACTCAAATTAAATCCTTGCACTTCATACCTAGCCTAAAATTAGCTTTTGTTTCAGTCATCTCAAGCCCCCGTCGATTATCTTTCGTTGAGATTGACCTAGAGAGAGCCCTCTCTTGTCCTTGTAGGGCTAGCTACGAGGCTGAGTGTGGTTTGATGTGGACCTAGAATCTTACCTTTTCAGCCTGAGGTAACAACTCACAAAATCGAAGGCTGGCTTGGACCATGTAACAACTCGGCTAGCTCGGTATTGATCTGGCCAGTCGAACCAATTCAATGGCTGGGTCACAAAATCCAAGGCTGGCTCGGACCATGTAACAACTTGGCCAGCTTGGTATTAATCTGGCCAGTCGAACTGTTTCAATGGCTGGGTCACAAAATCCAAGGCTGGCTCGGACCAACTCGGCCGAGTCGGTTTCGAGCCAACCGTTTTTAAAACACTGGTTCATATTGCTTGCGCAGTCTCTCTCTCCCACGTGGCATAGAAGGATGAAAATTTCAGAATGAAGTGCATGCCGAAATTCCAGAGAAACATACCATTGTTGACCAGGGTTCTTTTGACCATCTTTGATGGCGTTTTTCTTGGTAGAATTCCGATTTCTTGAGGCCACATTCTCTGGCATAGAAACTGAGGCAATTGAGGCAGTTTGAAACTTTGACCTGCGTTGACCGCAACACTATTTGACCGCAACATTGACTAAAGTTTGACCGAGTTTGACTGAGGTTGGGTGGACTATTTTGGGTTGACTTTGACCCTTCTTGAAGGTCAAATTGGACTGCTGTTGACCGAGTTGCTTGGAGGAAGTTTTGTTGCTGATTTGACCAATGTTGACTTTCTGGTTAGGGCTGCAGTTGACTGCTGGTTTTTGACAACGCTATTTTCACTGTGTATTGGGCATGTAAATTTGATCTATGTACTCTCTCTCTTTGCTGAACTATTGAATAATAATGAGAAGATTTGATCAAAGGTTTTTCGCCACATTGGGGTTTTTCCCTGGCATCCACCAAATCTAATGTCCTCTTGTCTTGGCTTTACTTCTGCACTTGTTTTTGTGTTCTATCTGCATTTATTGTCAATGTGATTAAGTTAATGTGATTGCGATTGGAAATAAATAGAAATTGTCATTGGGCTGATAAGGAACATTGAAGTAAATTGTGCTAAAGCATAGAACATACCATTATAATCTAAAATTAACATGGAATCAGAGCTCAGGTGAAGACAAAGTAAAAGAAAGATGAGGCCAAAGCTAAAAGAATTATCATAGACTCCGTTCAAAAGCATTTGGTTGCCTATATTTCTGATTTGGGAACATCTAAGGAGATGTATGACAAGTTGGTTGGGATGTTCAAAGTAAATAATGCAAATCAAGTTCTCTTTCTTAAGAACAAGTTGAAAGACCTAAAGATGGATAGAGGAGAATCCATTCAATTCTATTTCACGAGGATTACTGAAATCAAGAATGATCTCCTACCTCTTGGAGAAGTCATTGGTGACAGGGAGCTCACTCTTATTGCACTTGGAGGCCTTACAAGAGAATGGGATGTGTTTAACACTACCATCCTCAACAATTATAGGATTCTGGGGTTTGATGAATTATTGGCTAGATGCACTCAAGAATAAATAAGGATGATGGAAAGAGAAAAGCCCTCAAATGGAAACAACCTACCACCTTCCCTGCTCATGCTAAGAGGAAGAACAATGTTGGTCCAAGAAGACAAGGTCAAAGGTTCAAGCTGGGATTCAAAGAAGGAAGAAAAGGAAGATGCTTCAATTGCAATAGGTTGGACCTCTGACAGATGAGCCCATGCTCGATGTTGAAGGTCCAATGGATCCCATTGATCCACCTCCTGGTGATCTCTCTACCTCAAGGAAAAGACCTCGTGGCTCAAAGATACTCTTGAAAATGTTGAAAGACATATCGCTCCAAGAGGAACATTTTGTGAAAGTACGAAGCCAAACATGTATCAAGGGTACATAGTTGCTATAAGTACTATTGTTCAATCTGAGCCATGTACGTTCAAAGAAGCCGTAAAGCACCAACTCTAGAAGGATGCAACGAATGAGGAATGCAAATCAATCATGAAAAATGATATCTGGGACGTGGTTCCTAGACTTGAGGACAAGTCAGTGGTCACTTCAAAATGGCTCTTCAAGATCAAACATGGAGCTGATGGGAGTGCTGAAAAGTTCAATGCCAGACTTGTTGCTTGAGGCTTCTCTCAGAAGGAAGGAGTAGACTATGATGAGATATTTGCACCATTTGCACGATATACCACCATCCGTTCGATCATTGTCGTTGTTGCCTTGCAAGGATGGAGCCTACATCAAATGGATGTCAAAATTGCCTTCTTGCACGACTCCCTTAAGGAGGAAGTCTATGTAGAACAACCCGAGGGGTTCGAAGTTCATGATCGTAAGACACATGTAGGCAGGTTGAAGAAATCCCTCTATGGATTGAAGCAAGCCCCTAGCTCTTGGTATGAGAGGATTGATAGCTATATTATGAAGCTGGGATTTACAAGGAGCGATGCTGGCTCGAACCTATACTTCAAGGCTGAAAAAGACAAGCCTCTCATTCTAGTCCTTTATGTGGATGATCTCTTTCTAAGAGGTGATGACCCTCTCATTCATTAATGCAAGGGGGAGTTGGCTTCCAAATTTGAGATGAAGGACCTACAACTGATGCACTACTTCCTAGGGCTGGAGGTTTGGCAAAAGCCAGGTGAGATTTTCCATTCTCAAGGAAAATACATTGTGAAGCTACTTGAGAGATGTGGGATGGTGGACTGCAAGTCATTATCTACTCCGATGGAGCTCAACTTCAAGAAGTTATGTGGAAGTGCTACTTGGCCCAGATTAGCGAACCCTTCCTAGTATTGTCAAGTTGTGGGGGCCCTGATGTTCTTGGTAAACTCTCGTCTTGACATATGCTTCGCTGTGAACACGTTGAGTCAATTTATGTTCGAGCCTTATCACATTCATGGGATTGCTGCTAAGAATCTCTTGAGATATCTCCGGGCCACAATCTGCTATGGACTGAGATACACTGTTGGGAACTTGAGGCTACATGGATATACTGATGCCGACTAGGCTAGTAGTGTGGTGGATTGTAAGAGCACGTCTAGGTGCTGCTTCTCTTTGGGATCTGCTTCAATATCTTAGATGAGCAGGAACAAAAATCGGTTGCTTTAAGCACTGCCAAGGCTGAATACATTGTTGCGAGTATGGCCTGTTGTGAAGCTGTTTGGTTGAGGAAGCTCTTCAATGAGCTATTTGAGCACATTTTAGATACCAACGTGATGTTTTACGACAACTAGAGTGTGATTCAACTATTAGAGAATCCCTTGTTCCACGATCGCTCCAAGCACATTGATATCAAGTACCACTTTATTCGGTATATGGTACAACGTGGAGCAATAAGGCTCCAACACATCAGGATTGATGAACAGGCCGCAAAAATTCTCACAAAGCCTTTGGGGAAGGTCAAATTATTAACCTTTCGAGAAAGACTTGGACTTGTGGAAAGACCCTCCTATGAGGGTCCCGTATGAGTTGGAAGCTCCTGGGGGCTTGGGGTACTTCTTGGAGCTATGAGTGACCATTGGGTGAGTGGTTCACCTTCCCCTAATGGTGTGTTAGATATAGGGTGAGTGGCTCACCTTCCTCTATGATACCCCATGTCATGGGGTGTGGTTCACCTTCCCCTATGATTGCGGACACATGTATGTAGGGTGAGTGGTTCACCTTCCCCTACGATTGCAGAAACATGTATGTAGGGTGAGTGGTTCACCTTCCCCTATGATTTTCATATGCATAGATGAGTGGTTCACCTCCTCCTATGGCATATGAGCAGGAAGAGTGGTTCACCTTCTCCTGCCGATGCCCCAACACACATCCTACCCATGGAGTTCGAGACTCATGGGAAGTACCTCTCATCTGGCCGATGAGTTGGGAAAAGTGGTTAGGACCATAGCACTACCAATGGATGCATTTTGTACTGTCGTACTCCCTATGACTAGGATGCATGGTGTTCAACAACTTGATCTGGGATCAAGGACTGACTTTTGTTAGTGGAGAGTGGTAAGGTCTTGTGTCTCACTCTCGATCACTTCTTCTTCTTTGTTACTTCCTGGCTCAACAAAGCAGATTAGTGATGACAAAGATGGTACATGATGATAGGATGGCATGATGATGGCAGATGGATTGGCAGGTGGAATTCTCCCTAGTTAAGAGGGAGTGTTAAAATTGGCAACTAGGGCCAAATTCCACCTTAAGACAACTCATACAATGGAGATGATTATTGCATTGGATTCAAAGTGGAATTTTGAATTTATTCTCTCATGCACAAATTGTGAAGGTTGGCCTTAGTCAAATGTAGGCTCAAGAAGCCCAATGGATGTGTCTCTTCACCCTCAACGAATTGTATAAATAGGAGTGACGTCTCTCGTCATTTGGACATCACTCATCACATCATTCTTCTCTTGATTGGTTCGTACAGCTTGGGCAGTCTCTCTCTCTCTCCCACGTGTGGCATAGGACAAAAATTTCACAGAAACAAACCAGCTTTGACCGCGTTTTTATGGGCATAATTCTGATTTCTTGAGGACGTATTCTCTAGCATAGAAACTAAGGAATTTGGGGTTGTTTGACCTGCGTTGACAACAAGACTTTTTGATTGCAACGTTGATTGAAGTTTGACTGAGGCTGGATGGACTGTTTTGGGTTGACTTTGACCCTTCTTGAAGGCCGAATTGGACTACTATTGACCGAGCTGCTCGAAGGAAGTTTTGTTGCCGATTTGACCAACGTTGAATTTGTGGTTAGGGCTACAGTTGACTGCAGTTTTTTGACAGGGTTGTTTTCACTGTGTATTGGGTAAGTAAATTTGATCTATGTACTCTGCGAAAATTCCTACACTTTGAAGGAACCCCTACTGCAACAAATCTGAATCTACTTCAGCGACTTGATTTTTAAATTACATTCATCAAGTTATTCATTTGAATACTGAAGCAAATTACTTCTGCAACCTACACTAATTATATATTTGACCTCATGAAACATAAAACAAAGGAAAGAACAAGATACATAGGGCACACTTATTTTTGGACATAATAGTACCCGGAAAAATCCAATGCGGGAAAATAGGTGCAACAACTTTGAGGGTTTTATTATTATGCAGGAGAAATATCTGAATACAAATCTAGGATGCTCATCTAGAAATCCTTTACAGAGAAAATACCGACGGAAAATCTGAGTGAGTTTTACCTCACTTCACATGGCAGAATTTTGGTTGATCTGACACAAGATTTGCTAACCCAGACTATTTCTACGCTGGCTCTACCTCAACCCTGCATCACCTCCTCTGCCCTATGCGTTAGCTCTCTCATCAATTCCCGAAAGTTCCGGCATTTCTGGATTCTGCCTTAGAGACATCTTTTCTGCTTTGAACTGGCCCTTCTAGCTCTACGTGGGGCCAGACTAGCCCAATGTCAACTACCCCGGCCACTGCATTGCTTCTATGTAAGCTCTCTCTGCCTCTCTGTTATGTATTTTCCGGGAAGTCCTCCCGGATTCTCTTTGCCCCTCAGCTGCAAGATCTCCCCAATCGATTTTCCTTGTGAGAACTTCTCACCTCATATAATCAATTTCCTCAATCTCTCTGTATATTTCCAATCTCCATTTTATACTTTTCCTGTTGAGTCTTCAACGACCGAGATTAAGTCTCTAATTAATGGCTAAGATTAAAACATGACTTGATCTGCCTTCTTGATCATTCTCACCCATATTTTGATTAATACCCATAAATATTTTAATTTCCGTAAGTTTAGACTTGGGAACCCCATTAAAAATATTAATTATTTTAATAAAATACAATATAGGTGGAATTTCACGAAACAATTTCTGGCTTCTTTAGAACTCATGTGCCTTAGGCTCTCAACCAATTTTCAAGGCTAGAGCACTTCCGATCCTGTCCACATGTAGTCCTCTCAACTACAGCTCAATATCGTCCCATCTCCCTCCTGGAGATGCGTGGGCACTCATGGAAAACTCATCCTCGTCAATCTTTGCTGAAGCAGCCTTAAGATCATGTTTTTCATCCTTATCCTTTTTCTTCAAAGGACACTGGGATGCATAGTGGCCCATCTCGCCACAACTGAAACATTTGACCTTCAAAATGTCCTTTTGCTTCGGCTTCTACTATCCCTTAGATGCTAGAGCTGCGTTCTCCTCCTCTTCCTCTGTCTTTGTGCCACTCCCACTGCTGCCACTAAGGTTGACCTTCACTAGGTCCCTCCTTAACTCCTCTTGTTGAAAAGCTGCCCACATCTCCTCCCATGAAGGTAGTTTTTCCCTGCCATATGCTTTGGGTGAGAACTTGCCATTCATCTAAGACTCCATTCAGGGCTATCCTCACCATCGCAGTTGGCTGAGGAGTGGACCCCACTGCAACAAGCTAGTCTCTAGTGTCCTGAAGACGTTGAAGATAGAGGTTAACCCCTTCTCCTTTTTGCATCAAGGTCCGCTGCAACTTCTGCTCTAAATACATCTTCCCCTATTCGTAAGACACTTCATACAGAGAGGACAAGACCTCCCACATCTCTTGGGACACTTGGATGCATAGTGGCCCATCTCACCACAACTGAAACATTTCACCTTCAAAATGTCCTTTCGCTTCGGCTTCTACTGTCCCTTCGATGCTAGAGCTACGTTCTCCTACTCCTCCTTTGTCTTTGTGCCACTCACACTGCTGCCACTAAAGTTGACCTTCACTAGGTCCCTCCTTAACTCCTTTTGTTGAAGAGCTGCCCACATCTACTCCCATGAAGGTAGTTTTTCCCTGCCCAATATGCTTTGGACGGAAACTTTCCATTCATCCGAGACTCCATTCAGGGATATCCTCATCATCACGGTTGGCTGAGGAGTGGACCCCATTGCAGCAAGCTGGTCTCTAGTGTCCTGAAGACGTTGAAGATAGAGGTTAACCCCTTCTCCTTTCTGCTTCAAGGTCCACTGCAACTTTTGCTCTAAATACATCTTCCCTTGTTCGTAAGAGCCTTCATACAGAGAAGACAAGGCCTCCCACATCTCTCGGGTTGTATTCTTGCCCTGCAAGTGTGAGACCACTTGATCTTGAACTCCATCGAGAATGAACCTCTCTGCCTTACCCTGCTCGGCCTTGTACTTCTTCTTTTGATCATTGTCAGCAAGAACAACTACAACGCTTTTGACGTAGGCCGCGAGATCATATTCCTGCAGAACAACTAAGATTCTAGTCTTCCATATGACATAGTTGGAGGCTTCGTCCTACCTGTGAAGAATCTTGATTGGTTCGTACAGCTTGGGCAGTCTCTCTCTCTCTCCCACGTGTGGCATAGGACAAAAATTTCACAGAAACAAACCAGCTTTGACCGCGTTTTTATGGGCATAATTCTGATTTCTTGAGGACGTATTCTCTAGCATAGAAACTAAGGAATTTGGGGTTGTTTGACCTGCGTTGACAACAAGACTTTTTGATTGCAATGTTGATTGAAGTTTGACTGAGGCTGGATGGACTGTTTTGGGTTGACTTTGACCCTTCTTGAAGGCCGAATTGGACTACTATTGATCGAGCTGCTCGAAGGAAGTTTTGTTGCCGATTTGACCAACGTTGAATTTGTGGTTAGGGCTACAGTTGACTGCAGTTTTTTGACAGGGTTGTTTTCACTGTGTATTGGGTAAGTAAATTTGATCTATGTACTCTGCGAAAATTCCTACACTTTGAAGGAACCCCTACTGCAACAAATCTGAATCTACTTCAGCGACTTGATTTTTAAATTACATTCATCAAGTTATTCATTTGAATACTGAAGCAAATTACTTCTGCAACCTACACTAATTATATATTTGACCTCATGAAACATAAAACAAAGGAAAGAACAAGATACATAGGGCACACTTATTTTTGGACATAATAGTACCCGGAAAAATCCAATGCGGGAAAATAGGTGCAACAACTTTGAGGGTTTTATTATTATGCAGGAGAAATATCTGAATACAAATCTAGGATGCTCATCTAGAAATCCTTTACAGAGAAAATACCGACGGAAAATCTGAGTGAGTTTTACCTCACTTCACATGGCAGAATTTTGGTTGATCTGACACAAGATTTGCTAACCCAGACTATTTCTACGCTGGCTCTACCTCAACCCTGCATCACCTCCTCTGCCCTATGCGTTAGCTCTCTCATCAATTCCCGAAAGTTCCGGCATTTCTGGATTCTGCCTTAGAGACATCTTTTCTGCTTTGAACTGGCCCTTCTAGCTCTACGTGGGGCCAGACTAGCCCAATGTCAACTACCCCGGCCACTGCATTGCTTCTATGTAAGCTCTCTCTGCCTCTCTGTTATGTATTTCCCGGGAAGTCCTCCCGGATTCTCTTTGCCCCTCAGCTGCAAGATCTCCCCAATCGATTTTCCTTGTGAGAACTTCTCACCTCATATAATCAATTTCCTCAATCTCTCTGTATATTTCCAATCTCCATTTTATACTTTTCCTGTTGAGTTTTCAACGACTGAGATTAAGTCTCTAATTAATGGCTAAGATTAAAACATGACTTGATCTGCCTTCTTGATCATTCTCACCCATATTTTGATTAATACCCATAAATATTTTAATTTCCGTAAGTTTAGACTTGGGAACCCCATTAAAAATATTAATTATTTTAATAAAATACAATATAGGTGGAATTTCACGAAACAATTTCTGGCTTCTTTAGAACTCATGTGCCTTAGGCTCTCAACCAATTTTCAAGGCTAGAGCACTTCCGATCCTGTCCACATGTAGTCCTCTCAACTACAGCTCAATATCGTCCCATCTCCCTCCTGGAGATGCGTGGGCACTCATGGAAAACTCATCCTCGTCAATCTTTGCTGAAGCAGCCTTAAGATCATGTTTTTCATCCTTATCCTTTTTCTTCAAAGGACACTGGGATGCATAGTGGCCCATCTCGCCACAACTGAAACATTTGACCTTCAAAATGTCCTTTTGCTTCGGCTTCTACTATCCCTTAGATGCTAGAGCTGCGTTCTCCTCCTCTTCCTCTGTCTTTGTGCCACTCCCACTGCTGCCACTAAGGTTGACCTTCACTAGGTCCCTCCTTAACTCCTCTTGTTGAAAAGCTGCCCACATCTCCTCCCATGAAGGTAGTTTTTCCCTGCCATATGCTTTGGGTGAGAACTTGCCATTCATCTAAGACTCCATTCAGGGCTATCCTCACCATCGCAGTTGGCTGAGGAGTGGACCCCACTGCAACAAGCTAGTCTCTAGTGTCCTGAAGACGTTGAAGATAGAGGTTAACCCCTTCTCCTTTTTGCATCAAGGTCCGCTGCAACTTCTGCTCTAAATACATCTTCCCCTATTCGTAAGACACTTCATACAGAGAGGACAAGACCTCCCACATCTCTTGGGACACTTGGATGCATAGTGGCCCATCTCACCACAACTGAAACATTTCACCTTCAAAATGTCCTTTCGCTTCGGCTTCTACTGTCCCTTCGATGCTAGAGCTGCGTTCTCCTACTCCTCCTTTGTCTTTGTGCCACTCACACTGCTGCCACTAAAGTTGACCTTCACTAGGTCCCTCCTTAACTCCTTTTGTTGAAGAGCTGCCCACATCTACTCCCATGAAGGTAGTTTTTCCCTGCCCAATATGCTTTGGACGGAAACTTTCCATTCATCCGAGACTCCATTCAGGGATATCCTCATCATCACGGTTGGCTGAGGAGTGGACCCCACTGCAGCAAGCTGGTCTCTAGTGTCCTGAAGACGTTGAAGATAGAGGTTAACCCCTTCTCCTTTCTGCTTCAAGGTCCACTGCAACTTTTGCTCTAAATACATCTTCCCTTGTTCGTAAGAGCCTTCATACAGAGAAGACAAGGCCTCCCACATCTCTCGGGTTGTATTCTTGCCCTGCAAGTGTGAGACCACTTGATCTCGAACTCCATCGAGAATGAACCTCTCTGCCTTACCCTGCTCGGCCTTGTACTTCTTCTTTTGATCATTGTCAGCAAGAACAACTACAACACTTTTGACGTAGGCCGCGAGATCATATTCCTGCAGAACAACTAAGATTCTAGTCTTCCATATGACATAGTTGGAGGCTTCGTCCTACCTGTCTTGATCTCTGAGCCCATGCCATGCCATTTCACCCAACTGTCGAACTGACTCCTCTAGTCACTGCTTACACTGCTTAACTGCTCAGCAAGTGAGAAATTCAAACTTTTTGGCGGAAGTTTCTTTGAGGAGAAAATTCCCTTTCTACGTGTCTTCGTTCTTTTCTAGCGGATTTCTGCCATGACAGAAACTATGCCCTTCAAGCATTGCATTGAGGCTTTGTGTCACTCCCTCTGCCTCTGCAAACTCATGAATTGGAAATTGTAACTCTTTGTCGTCTCACTCAGAGAGAGATTTCCTCAGATCTACTTCCCGACAAGGACTGCGCAATCCCTTCAAGGGGATTCAAGTTGCTGCCAAGTGTAGCTTTCGGACTCACTGCTCAGCACTGGATCTGCTCTTCTTGTTTCAAAATCAATGCTCTGATACCATGTGAAAATTCCTACACTTTGAAGGAACCCTTACTACAACAAATCTGAATCTACTTCACCTACTTGATTTCTAAATTACATTCGTCAAGTTATTTTTCTGAATACTCAAGCAAATTACTTCTGCAGCCTACACTAATTAAATATTTGATCTCATGAAACAGAAAACGGAGCAAAGAACAAGATACACAGGGCACACTTATTTTTGGACACAATAGTCCCTGGAAAAACCCAATGCAGGTAAACCGATGCAGCAACTTTGAGGGTTTTATTATTATGCAGGAGAAATATCTGAAGACAAATATAGGATGCTCATCTAGCAATCCTTTACAGAGAATACTGGCGGAAAATCTGAGAGTTTTATCTCACTTCACCTGGCAGAATTCCGGCTAACTCCTACTATTTCTGTGTTGGCTTTTCTTCAACCCTGCATCACCTTCTTTGCCCTTTGCGTCAGCTGTTCCAGTGATTCCCTGTAGTTTAGGCAGTTCCTGACAGTTCTGGCAGTTCTTGACAGTTCCAACAGTTCCAACAGTTCTGGATTCTGCGTGCCATGCAACTTTTCTGCTCTGTGCTTGCCCTTTTGGCTGTGTCAGGACTACGTGGGCCCAGACTGGCCGAGCGTCAACTCCCTCGGCTACTGCGCTGCTTCTCTGCAAGCTCTCTCTGCCTCTCTCTTTTGTATTTTCCGGAAAGTCCTCCTCTCGGATTCTCTTTGCCCCTCAGCTGCAAGATCCCCCCAATCAATTTTCCTCCTAAGAACTTCTCACCTCAGAAAATCGATTTCCTCAATCTCTTTTGTGTATTTCCAAATGAACCCCAAGCCTCCGTTTTATACTTTTCCTTTTGAGTCTTCAACGACCGAGATTAAGTCTCTAATCAATGGCTAAGATTAAAACATGACTTGATCCCCCTTCTAGATCATTCTCACCCATATTTTGATTAATACCATTAATATTTTAATTTCCCTAAGTTTAGACTTAGGAACCCCATTAAAAATATTAATTATTTTAATAAAATACAATCTCGATGGAATTTCACCAAACGGTTTCTAGGTTCTTTAAAAGTCACGTGCCTTAGCCTCTCCACCGATTTTCAAGGCTAGAGCACTTCCGATACTACCAAAAACTAACACTCTCTCTCTTTGCTAAACAATTGAATAATAAGAAGATTTGATTAAAGGGTTTTTCCCACATTGAAGTTTTTCCCTGGCATCGGCCAAATCTTGTGTCCTCTTGTCTTGTCTTGTCTTCTGCACTTGTTATAATCTTGTATCTGCATTTACTTTCAATGTGATTGCTACTGGGAATAATTGGAAATTGTCATTGGGCTGATAAGGAACATTGAAGTAAATTGTGCTAAAGCATAAAACATACCATTGTTATCTAAAATTAACATTAATTCATTCTTGAGGCCTGCAATTTGACCAATTTTCTTGATTGTGAATAATTTGGATAGAGCCTCAAACATTTCTTGAGCGGAATCTATGTTGGATATATATGGAATGAGGTTGTCCTTTACTCCATTCACTATTAGGTTCATGGCCAATATTTCAGTTTCTCTGAACTTTGCTTTCTCTGCTTCACTTGATTCATCTCTAGGCTTCTCTACATATTCTTCGAACTAGACCCAAAACTTTATTCTTCTTGAGGATGAGATCTATCCTCTTTTTCCATGCCCTTTAGTTGAAGGCTCCTTCTAGTTTGTTTTCTCCTTTCATTGAGTTAGACATTAGTTCTTGTAGATAGTAGGCTTATCCCTTTATATGATCCCTTTTCTTGATGACCCTTATTCAACTTCTTAAGACTCCTTATTCTCCTTTCATTAGATCTTCAGGCTACCTTTTTCTTCCTTTCTTCACCTTAGCTCTGATACCATGTTGGAAAATAGAAAAAGGTAGAAATATTTTCTCTAGTTGATCATTACTTGTGATTTCCTTAATTTTTTATTATCTTTCTTGTGTTCTTTTTATCTTAGTTCATCAAGCAATTTTCAAAACCAAAACACGAAGATCAAGGACACTAGATGTAGGCGCATAGCCAGGGAAAAATCCCTTTATGGGGGAAAACACAGTTAATAACTCTTCCTTCAATAGATTCATATGATAGTGAGAGAACCAAGACCTTAACCAACAGACCCTCCTCCTCCACCAAGTCAACCACTGTTAATTTTTGGTATGTTCTATGCTTAAGAACAATTTACTTCAATTTCTTTATTAGCCCAATATCAATATCCAGTTTAGGAGTCACATCAGCATGATAGTAAAATGCGGATAGAACATAAACATAAACAATAGAAGACAAGCCAAGACAAGAGGACACAAGATGTGGCACCAGCCAGGGACAAACACCAATGCGGGAAAATGCTTGATCAATTTTTCTTATATTCTTCAATAGTTTAGCAGAGAGTACCCATAAATATGAGCTGCCATAAATAAGATGACCCATGTGGAGTTTGGCCCTAGTTTCTAATTTTAGCACTCCCTCTCAACTAGGGAGAACTCCATACGCTAATCCATCTGCCAGTGGGTACTATCTCTGCCATCAATGCACTGCTCTGCTCTGCTGAACTATAAAGAAGAAGAAGTGATCGAGAATATATCATACCATTCCCTACTGACCCGAAGTCAGTCCCAGATAAAAGAGAGTGTCTCATACCACTCTTACTGACCCGAAGTCAGTTCTAGATAAAAGAGTATCTCATACCACTCTTACTGACTCGAAGTTAGTGCAGATAAAAGAGTGTCTCATACCACTCTTACGGACCCAAAGTCAGTTCCAATTGTCTCAGATCAATATCGGTCATCCTAGCATAGGGAGTACATTAGTACACGATGTGTCCATTGATAGTACTATGGTCCCTATCCTTATTTCCCTACTCATTGGCCCGATGAGAGGTACTTTCCATGAGTCCCAGACTGCATGGGTAGGATGTCTTAGCAGGAGAAGGATGAACCACTCATCCTGCCTACATGTCGCCATGGGGTATCATAGAGGAAGGCTGAACCACTCACCCTGTACACAACAAACCATTAGGGGAAGGCTGAACCACTCACCCTATGGTTGCTCATCGCTTCAAGAAGTACCCCAAGCCCCCAGAGCTCCCAGAGCTCTATGTCCATATCATATAGGACCCACAGAAGAGGGTCTTTCCACGACTCTAAGTCGTTTTCGGAAGGCTAAGAATTTGACCTTTCCCAGGGGCTTTGTCAGAATGTCGGCAACCTGCTCATCAGTCCCAATGTGATGGAGCCTTATTGCTCCTCGTTGTACCATATCCTGGATAAAGTGGTACATGATATCTATGTGATTGAAGTGATCATGAATTACGAGATTCTTTGATAATTGGATCCCACTCTGGTTGTCGAAGAGGATCACGGTGGTATCCAACACATGTCCAAACAACTCACTGAAGAGCTTCCTCAACCGGACAGTTTCATAGGAGGCCATACTCGCAGTTATGTATTCGGCCTCAATGGTGCTCAAGGCAACTGACTTCTGCTTCCTGCTCATCCAGGATATCGAAGCAAAACCCAAAGAGAAACAACACCCAAAAGTGCTCTTGCGATCCACCACACTGTTGGCCCAATCAACATCAGAATAACCATGCAGCCTCACATCTCGGGCAGTGTATCCCACTCCATGAGTGATTGTGCCCCGAAGATATCTTAGAAGATTCTTAGCAACAATCTAATGTATATGATGAGGCTCAACCATATATTGGCTCAATGTATTAACTGCAAAACATATATCCGGATGAGAGTTCACCAAGAACATCAGTGCTCCTATGAGTTGACGATACTAAGAAGCATTTCCCAATTTAGGTCTGGCAACACTACCACATAACTTCTTGAAGTCAAGTTCCATCGGCGTAGTCACAGGTTTGCAGTCCACCATCCCAAATCTTTCCAATATCTTCACAACATATTTTCCTTGAGATAGGAAAATTTCTCCTAGCTTTTGCTAGACCTTCAACCCTAGGAAGTAGTGCATTAGTCCTAGGCGCTTCATCTCAAATTCAGAAGTCAACTCCCTTTTACATTTGAGAATGTGAGGGTCTGCACCTGTGAGAAAGAGGTCATTCACATAAAGTACCATAATGAGGTTTATCATCTTCAACCTTAAAGTAAAGGTTTGGATTGGCGTCACTTTTAGTGAATTTCAACTTCATCAGATAGCTATCAATCCTCTCATACCAAGGTCGGGGTGCTTGCTTCAAGCCATAGAGAGCCTTCTTCAACCTTCATACATGTGATTCCCGGTCATGAACCTCAAACCCCTCGGGTTGTTCCACATAGACTTCCTCTTGAATTGAACCATGCAAGAAAGCGGTCTTGACATCCATCTAATGTAGGTTCCATCCCTGTGAGGCAGCAAGGGCTATGATTGAGCGGATGGTGGTGTATTGGGCAACAGATGCAAATATCTCATCATAATCTACACCTTCCTTTTGAGAGAAGCCTCGAGCAACAAAGCGAGTCTTGAACTTTTCTAAACTTCCATCAACCCCATGCTTGATTTTGTAGAGCCACTTAGAGGTGACAACCGATTTGTCTCGGGGTCTAGGAATCACATCCCAAACGTCATTCTTCATAATAGACTCGTATTCTTCATTCATAGCATCCTTCCATACCTGTTGTTTCACGACTTCTTTAAATGACGAAGGCTCATTTTGAATGATAGTGCTTATGACGGTCAAGTATCGTTGATACTTGTTCGGCTTCTTGCTGTAAGTCTCCCTTGGTGCAATATGTCTCAGTATCTTCGAGAGTCTCCCTAAGCCATGAGGGTCTCCTCTTGGAGGAGGAAGGCTCTTGAGGAGGAGGATCAATAGGATCCATAGGTTCATCAACATCAGGCATCGCCTCGTCCTCTTTTTCACCCTGTTTTCTGGTGTCAGCTTCTTTGTCCTTCCTTGGGATAGGAAGGTTGTTGATCTTGCTGAGGGCCATATCTTCATCAAAGGTGACATCATGGCTTATGTCAACTTCCCTTTGACCAACCACATAAATTCTATAGCCCTTAGAATTTTCGCTATTGCCCACAAAGATTCCTTTCTTTCCCGATGCACCCATTTGCTTCTTTCCTCTTTTGACACATGAAAATATACGAGACTTGCAAAATTTCTAAAGTGAGAGACATCAAGTTTCTTACAAGTGAATATTTCTTCGAGAGTCTTGGGGTCCAATGCTTGATGAGGGCATCGGTTTTGAACATACACGGCGGTATTTGTAGCTTCAGCCCATAGAAGCTGTGGAAGCCCTTGATCATGAAGCATGGCACGAACAACTTCTCCAATAGTATGATTCTTCCTTTCAGCCACACCATTTTGCTTAGGAGTGTATGGTGCTGTAGTCTTCCTCTTAATGCCAGCTTCTCTACAATAATCATGGAATTCATTTGATTCTTACTCAGTACCATTATCAATCCTTAATATCTTGATTCTCTTCTCGGATTGGTTTTTGATCATGGCTTTGAAGTGACGGAACCAGGGGAACACTTCATCCTTCTTTTTCAAGAAGTAGATCCAGGTCTTGTGAGAATAGTCATCCGTAAAGGTGATATAATATAAGTATCCACCCAAAGAGTTTACGGACATCATACTAGATATGTCGGAGTGGATCAATTGCAATATATTTGTGGCCTTGCTATTACTTGAGGGGAGTGGTTCCCTTGTAAGTGTTCCTTCGGCACATCTCGGACATACACCTTCATGCTGTTAAAATTTCTGTTTTCCCACCCCGGTTTTCAGTTTCTCCTTATTTCTCCCATGTAGTTAAATGCCCTTTCCCATAATGAAGATGGGCAAACCTCCGGTGCCATAGTTCAGATTATAGAGATGTGTCACAAGACGTGGCTCCCAGTGGACTTCCTCCAACTTGATACAAAGTGTTACCCCTGAACCCAAGAGTAAAAGCATCTTTAAAATTCCTTTTCCAAACACGTACCTTTCCATCGATGAATGCCACCTTATATCCTTTGTCTTCCATTGCTGAAATGGACACTAGGATCTTCTTGAGATTAGGTACATATAAAACTTCTTGTAAATGAATCGTGTTACCTTGATTCAATTGAAGGGTAACATTCCCTACTCCCTTCACGGGATAGGTGGCGTTGTCTCCTAGAATAATTCCAAGTTTGTCTCCTTCTCTATCAAATATAGAGAGCTTCCTTGTATCTGGTGAAGTGCCTTGAGGCACCACTATCAATTAGCCAATTCCCCAAAGAGTCCGGAGGAGAGAGGGCCGATATAAGATAGTACTCCTTTTGCTTATTGTTAACAATATTTGATTCTTCATACCTGGAGTTCCTTGCTTTCTTGGAGGGTTGGCCATTTCCATGATGTCTCGCATTCCTTTTTCCTTTGCCATTGAACCTGCCATTGCTTTGATTGTTGTTGAAGTTGCCCTTGGAATGATTGTGATCATCATCATGTGATGTGTCCCTTCTATTTGGACACTCCCTTGCATAGTGGCCAAACTTATTGCAAACAAAGCACCTGCCCTTCTTTCCACCCTTAGATCTAGGCTTTCCATTGAAATGACCTTTAGACCCTGCATTGTTTCTCCTTTTGGAATGAGCAGAGAAAGCAGTGGGGTTGCTTCTATTAGAAGGCATTTCTTGCTCCACCATTCTTGTTTCTTCTTGAATGCATCTTGACATCAATTCTTCAAGCCCTGGAATTCGATCATTATTGGGAATAGTGGTTCTAAATATATACCACTCGGGTGGGAGTCCTCCAAGGGTAGTGATAGTTCCCTATTAGGAATGACCTCTCCAATTGAAAGTAGATCATTTTTGATCTTAGTGATCCTTAAGAAGTAGGATCGAGTATCCTCGTCCTTGCCCTTCTTAACATCTTTCAACTTATTTTTGAGAAATAAAATTTGATTTGCATCACTAACATTGAACATGCTGACCAACCTGTCATAGATCTCCTTAGAGGTGTTCAAAATGGAAATGTAGGCCAACAGACGCTTGTCAATGGAATCTCTGATAATCTTCTTTGCTTTGACTTCAGCTTTATTGTATTTGGTTTTCGCAGCAACCGGGGAATTTGAAGAAGGCTCAGGGGTTTTCCCCTTCACATAGTCCAACATTTCTTGTTCTTCCAATGTCAGATCAAGAGACATTTTCCATCCATGATAGTCAAACTTTTCACGGAGCTTGTCTTAAGCTGGGAAGTGGGATGAAGAACTCATTGAGCCTTTTTTTCCTTGTCCAACTGTCTTCGATGATTGCTCTTACACTCTTGCTTGGGCTTTGTCTTCACGTCAGCTCTGATACCATGTTAATTTTTGGTATGTTCTATGATTAAGAGCAATTTACTTCAATTTCTTTATTAGCCCAATATCAATATCCAATTTAGCAATCACATCAACATGATAATAAAATGCAGATAGAACATAAACATAAACAGTAGAAGACAAGCCAAGACAAGAGGACACAAGATGTGGCACCAATCAGGGACAAACCCCAATGTGGGGAAACCCTTGATCAATTCTTCTTATATTCTTCAATAGTTTAGCATAGAGAGATAGTACAATTTTACAAATCTGATAATTTAGGACAACAACAGAAAAGCCCTAACCAGAAAAGTCAACGCTAGTCAAACATGGCAGAATTTTTCCTCTAAGCAGTTCGGTGAAACCCAATCAACTTTGGTTTCCAAAAGCAAACCCAAACAGACCAAAACAGTCCGAAAATGTCCAGTGAAATTTGGTCAACGAAAGTCAACCTTGCGGCTAGCCCTAGGACAGTGAACGCCGGGGTCAAACAACCTTGGAATTTGTGCCCAAAATTGCGGCTTGCCCAAACAGAATTTCCTCACTCAAATCCGCAGTCAATGCAACCTAGAAAGCCTTCCTGTAGCTTGGTCAACGTTGGTCAATGCTGGTTAATGCTGGTCAATGCAGTGAATAGAAAATGTCCTCCTTCCTTCGCAAGTGTGAGAGAATGCTGCCAGATTTGCGTACCCAATCAAGTGAGGAGAGAGAGATGTGTTGGGATGAGATGATGAAAGAATGACTTGAGGTCTCCTCCTTTTATATGCAACGTTGAGGATGAGTTGGGGATTAAAATGTGTGTTTTGCTCGCTGGCCGACTTTGACAACTTGTCAATAATACAAATAAATTCATATTTTTTTTTCTACATGTCGGAATGGGATGATCTTTAGATCAATCCTACACCTCTCAGAGAGAGGAATCCAAGAAAAATATCAGCTGCCATAAATAAGATGACCCATGTGCAGTTTGGCCCTAGTTGCCAATTTTAACAACCTTTCAATGAAATACAACAGCCTTTAATAGTCTCTTCTTGTCCAACAGCTTCAGCCTAGCATCAACCTAGAAATTTTGGCCTAGCTTCACCAACAACTTTAGAATTTCGGCCTTCCCAACAATTGCAAAATTTCGGCCCCTCCAGCAGATTCACAACTTCGACCTTGATGCATTAGCTTCACAACTTCGACCTTGATGTAGCAGCTTCACAACTTCGTCCTAGATGCAGCAACTTCACAACTTCGACCTTGACGCAACATCTTCTGAATTTCGTTGCACATGAGAGAGAGAGGGAGACCCAAAAACTTCGATTCCAACTTCCTTCTTGAACTTCATGCTTTTTCTGCTTCCTAGCTACTGCAATTCGAACTTGTGTGGGATGTCCTTCAAATGAGTTGAGTTGCTGCTCATTTATAGTCATCTTAGATAGAATTTCTAAGTCTATCTGTTAGAAATCCTTCCTGTACTTTTTGATTTATTTCTTCCTACTTGTTTTGTTAATTAACAAGTTATTTACCATGTAAATACTGAAAATAAATACAAGTACAGTCTCAACACATACATATCATCAACTAAAGGAAAAACAAGCACACAAGTGACACCGTTATTTTTGGACTAATGTCCCTGGAAAAATCCAATGCCTGCTAAGGCTAAGGGATGCGCAGGTAGTAGACCGGCAAT
>APFE031010740.1:26401-45492 GCA_000404065.3 Pinus taeda
CCTTGATGCTTATTGGGTGGCTAATTAGCTCTCAAATAAGTAACTAAAGGGTGGTCTCATTTCGTTCCTTGCCCTATGAGGGCAAGCGACTTCACGTACCTTCCTTCATTTCATAAGGGCAAGTATTCATGAGCATAGTGTAAGGCATAAAATAAGGTAAGACTTGGCTGGTTGGACCCACCTACGGAGACTAGTGTTGCTAGATAGCTACGGAGACTAGTGTTGCTAGATAGGGACCTTGACAAAGTCTTAGTGGATTGTGCTAGATAGCTGCTGTACTTTAAGGAAAGCGCCTAAAGGACCTTTATAGACAGACTCCACTTTTCTTTCAGACAAACTCAGATTAGGTAGGTTCTGATGAGATGAGGCAAATGGGAATCGAAGAACATATATTGGCTGGCTGGTAATGACAAACTCACTTTCCTTCGAGGTAAGCCAAGGTAAGCAGTCATAAGTGTAAAATCAGGACCCCTCACATGCACCTACCGGTGTAAGGACCTATCTTCCGGCAATGAACGCCTGCGAATAGAGGCGAGAATAAGGAGGGGCGGATGATGAGATAGGTGAGATTAGTTCGGGCGAGACCAGTTCGGCCGGACATACGTGCTTGTTATTACGGCCACCATTATAAAGGGAACCCATGAAAGGGAACAACCATTATCAAAGTAGGTAAGTGACCTGGGTGAAAAAGTGACTTGGTCAATGTCTGTATTTGTTCTTCCCTATTGTCTTACCCTATTTGTTTGGGGGGCTTTGTTGCCGACCATCTCCTTGTGCCGCATCTTCTTGTTGCCGCATCTCTCCTTGCTGCCTGCACATCTTAGGTCGGTGGTGGATCCGTTATAACGTGTAGGGATGAGTTTGTGGTTTATATGAGGAGCCGTCCTTCCTCTCCCGGGGGTCGAGCGATTTCATTCCTTTCCTTTCTTATTAAGAAGA
This sequence comes from Pinus taeda, assembly GCA_000404065.3. NCBI lineage: Eukaryota > Viridiplantae > Streptophyta > Pinopsida > Pinales > Pinaceae > Pinus > Pinus taeda. Next base: position 27,341 of record APFE031010740.1, read on the forward strand.
GTTGTTGGATTGGTGCTTCCTTAAGCTGCTTGCTTGCTAGTTCATGGGTGGGGGTTTGAAGAGAGAATTTCTCTTTTGCATCAACGTCGTCATTCATTGAGCATTGGAAAAAGGTAAGAGCATCGTTCAAGTAGCAGTTAAGGTGGTTCTTTTCCTTTTTACTGACTCTTGCCTCCTCCTTTCTCTCTCTTTGACTAACTGATAGAAAGTGATAGTCGAGAGTTAAGCAAAGAAATATCATCACTATTCGAAGGTGAGCCGTGTGGGTAGCCGTAAGGGATGGGAACTGTCTTTCTAAGGCTCTCTCAAGGGGGATCAATGGGTGATAACCGTCGTGAGAGGTGAGGAACCGAAAGGGAGAGATTGAGAGGTTGAAGGAAGGTAACTGTTCATTTCTCACGAACGCATTCATTGTCTTCCTCACAATATATGAAATCGCTTATTCATTCGGCTTGTTAAGATATAAAGCATTATTACGTATATAATAAACTATGACTGAACGACTTTCACTTACTGGTGGCTTCTCGAACGTGTTCCTTACACACAATATTGGAAAGAAGGGAAAGTTGACTTCTCTTCAATAATAAGGAAGCCAGCCATAATTACATATATAACGTGCGTGACACCGAATCTACCCTACCCAATGACAAACTTCTTCCTTTTCTTGGTTGATTTGGTCAAACTGAAAATCGAAATAGCGTATAAGACGGGTTGACGCTGATTGAGATCTCCAAGAGAAATGGCAAGTTGTGACATAATATCATATGTAATGAAAACACCATGTTTCCCCAAATGCTCTAGTTGAAGTGAAAAACATAGTCGAAATAGGAAAAGTATAATATCATATATAACGAGCATCACCATGTGACCAAATCGAAGTGAAAAGAGATAATGGACCATGTTAGATCCTTCAATCGACGACTTGCCGCGGATGACTTGACTCGATGACTTGCCGCTGATGCCCCGTATATTATTTCAAGCTCTCCTGACCGAGAAAGTAATTACCAGTTCTTATCCATCGACGAACCCTTCTATGACCCATTGTCTTGGTTGGCTAGGAAAGAAATGCATAATGACATATAAATAGATCTCAGTCATGATTGGAGTATTGGTCGAACATAAAGCGTTGTTGAAGATTGACCTTGTCAACTCGTATCGGATTGATCGATTCTTTGATCAATTCTTCGATAGCATAATGACATATATAAAGAATGACTGGAAGAACGTTTTCAACATTCTTAGAACACCGAATTGTTATTACATATATAAAGAATGACTGGAAGATCCCTCCACATTCTCGTTAGTTCAATAGAATCTGTACGAATTCTATTGTCAGTCGCGCTCAAAATGCAAGGCACTGCACTCTAGATCTGATCTAGGCGAGGCTCATCTAGTCCACAGTAAGGCTTGGTTATATCAGACAACGAGTAACCGACCATTTCTTATCTATTTATAGACGCCCATTCCCGTCCCAGTTCTGGGTTCAGGGTTGGCCATTCCAGAACTCTTCTCGAATGCAGTGGACAACCTTAGATAGTACTTGTGAATGTGGGGAAGAATATGTTGATCGTAGTCTCGGAATGGAATAAATGGCGTTGTTTCCATCTCCTGTTTCATCTTCGGGTGGGGATCTTGATAGATAGGGGAGGTGGTTTATTGGCTCTCCCGACCGGTTCTTTCGCAGCGAAGAGACCTGACTGCCCACAAACGTTGGGGATCAACTACCGGTAAATGGGCCTGCGATCAACCAACCACTTTATCAAGTACCGCTCCCTACCCACCCACCGCACAATATATTCAAGGCTAGCCTCACAAAAAAACACTCCTCAAATACCCATCACTGCCACTCCCAGAGGGCGAAGTGGTCAAATTCTTCTGCCACCTTGGCCCACCACCCCAGGGGTGGGGATATAGAAGTTCGCTGGCGCAATGGAATAGTTGCTCGGGTGGATAGGGAAATCAAAACATTGATTGGCACGCCTTATATTCCCACCTACCTTTCATATATGCAATCCTCCTTCCTTGACAACGTGAAACACCTATGTTCGCGGAGATAGGAAGCAATGTAGGGGTATAGGGCCTCGATGGAATGTTCTGCTAATTGGATTTTAATATAATACCACGAGGAGTGCAACGACCTATAGAGGGCGATTCAAAGTTTTGCCGCCCCACCGTTCTTAATGCTGCGTCGCCCCTATACTGCGGCAAAGAAAAAGTGGCTGCGTACTGGCATTGCAATAATAGGTAGAAGCCTTCCCTACCACCTTCTGGTCGATGGAAAGGTACGTACGTAGGTCGATTCCTAAGCATATCTGTCGATTGAAAGGGTCCATATTATGCCAATGGAAAGATCCCTCACCATATGAATAGTGAGTGACTCTGTCCCTATGGCGATCGTATGAGTCAGGAGGCGGTGAAAGAGGAGTGGTGGTTCTTTGGACATGGATTACTACCTTGTGCATGCATAGATCATGATGGGCTTATATGTTAGGGGGAGGGGGTACCTTTTTGTCTATTTGAGAGATATATGGTCTGCTGCTGGTAGATCAACAAGTGCTTCAACAGGTTCAACCACAATAGGTGCTAACCTTGCCTTCGCCCCTAGTGCTTTCGTTGCTGGTGCTGCTTGCGTAGTAAACTCCTCGTTCTCTTTCCGATAGCTAGGAAGCCGAGTTTTACCAGCAATCCTCAAGTCAAGCGAGAAAGCAAGTGGAACAGATTCTCAGATCCTTTTTCTTTTATGGAAGGGACCGGAGCTTAAAAGCTCTAGGGCTAAGGTGGCTTGGGATGTAATCTGTAGACCAAAGAAGGAAGGAGGTTTGGCTTTAAAGCGAGTGGATCTTTGGAAGAGAGTAGCTATGCTCAAGCATCTTTGGCATATCTGCTTGGACAAGGACCATTCGATATGGTCTAATTGGGTTAGGGTCTACCTTATCAAAGGTAGGGACTTCTGGGTGTTGAAGCTCAGACCGCTTGCTCATGGCATAATAGTTAAGGTAGCGGGCAATGGGAATTCTCCTGACACTTTTGTTTGGAAGGGGTCTCCCTCTGGCTCCTTTTCCATCAAATCTGCTTGGGATAGTCTCTGCGCCCGGGCTGCTTCTGTTTTCTAGCATAAGCTTGTTTGGCACAAGAAAGCTATCCCTCATCACACTTTTATCCGGAAAACCGGTGCAACTATATGTTTTCTTAAGCAATTTCAGAATATAATCTGGGTGGCAGAAATGGCTCACCCAAAAGAGAATGCCTTTGGCAGTAGTACTTCTCAGTCGGAGACAGATATCAACCCCAATTTGCCCCATGAAATCTCCCAGTGTCAGCCTCTAGGCCTAGCATCAACCTCTCTAGCCCAACGTGAATTAATATCTTTAAAAATATTAATTATTTTAATATCTCCTAAACTATTTAGATTCTGCCCAAAACATTTCTAAGTATTGGAGATCTCATGTGTTTTAGACTTTCCACCAATTTTCATGGCTAGAGAACATTTGATGCTACCCCAAATCAACACTCCCTCTTAGCGAGGATTGTGCTCTAGTAATACTCCTCATTGAGTATCACCCTGATCATCTGGCATCAATCCCTGTGTTGATGCTAGGCCTGCTGCTCAACATCCTCTGCATTGCCGCATCATGTACTACTACCCATGGCCCTGCCACTACCATTGTTGCATCTATACGACAACTCCCTGTGCATCTGTGCTGCTGCCCATGGCCCTGCCATTACCACTGCTGCATCTGCACCAGTGTTGCAGGAAACGCCCCCCAGATGAAAACCCCGATCTGTTATCCGTACGGATGCATGGGGGAAGCGCCGTTCGAAGTGCGTTTCAGGAAATCCGAAACGCGCTTCGGGCTGATAAACACTCTTCCTGGAAATATTAGAAGCGTGTGACCGAAACACGCTTCGTATGGTGCTTCGGACGTACGAAGCGTACAGATTGCGAGCTTCCTCCGTGTTTTTTTTTGTATGAATTTTTTGAGCGATTCTAGGATGATGATGATCTGTTGAGATGCCATCTCTATCTGGTCCCTTGGTTCCTAGGTTCAGTGGTTCAACACCAACAAGGGGTTCGTCTTCATCAGTTTCAGTGCCACAACTTCCATAGGCACCATCTTCTTCATTGCCACCACGTGGAGGCCCGCCGCCAAGTTCTCTTCATGGTGGAAGGAGGAGGGATTAGTAGATATATTCACAATTTACTACTTTTGTCATAGATTAATCATTAGATTTGTAGGCTTGTGAATTTGAACCTTTTTGTCTTGGCGGTGACCAAGTGACCTATTTTGTAAACATTATTATGCTAGATAAATCATAATATGCTCTATGTTTTATGTTTTATAATATGCTTAAATGATTTATGTTTTATAATATGCTTAAAAATTTGATTTATGTTTGTAATTGCTAGAATATAGATGGTTGATGCTTTATTAGTCATTGATGTACATACTAGTAACTACAATGGAATCATGGATGCCATATCTATCTTGATTTATGCAAAAATATGCATGTTTTCATGTCTTCTACAACTAATTTGGTATTTGGGATGTTTGTTTTGAGTATAAATGCAATATATATATATATAGCAGATGCTTCGCTTCCTAGATTTTTGGAAAATGATGCTTCTGCGTCCTCGCTTCCAAAAACCGTCCCCGTTTCATCCCTGCTTCGTGCACCATTGATCTGCACTGCAACCCCTCTCATGATGCTTCATCATGTTGCCTATAGCATTGCTGCTGTTAACTGCTGCACTGCGACTTAGTTACCGAGAATTAAGTAACTGATCTCTCAACTTTGACATCTCTGTCAGGCTAGAAACATTCCCGATGCTGAAGCTCCCTCTGTCACTGACAAGTGCTCCCTCTCTAACCTTTGCACTGCTGCAACATTGCTGTGCATCTCACATTGCTGCCTCACGCTGTCCTAGGACTCTTGCATTGTATCTCCCTCTGTCGCTCCATCCGCATCCGTCTCTACCGACATCCGCCAGTCGTGCTACTCCTTTTCAGGGCTCTTGTAGCAAGGTATAATCCAAGAGGTTGGGTACCTCGAGGATCCTGCCCCTCATCCCCTGTAGTTTGTCTGACTACAGCTCGATGTCTCCCCACTTCCTCTCAAGTGGCTCATGAGCACTCATGGCACACAAAACAGACAGGACCCTGACCTTCCAGATGACAAAGTTGGATGCCTCATCCAACCTGTCTTGATCTCTCAGGCCATTCATGGCCATCTCTCTACTCTTCTTTCGACTCTTCTAAGTCTCTCTACTTCGCTCCTGGAAGTTCTCACTGTCACTCCCTCTAAGCATCAATTTCCTTCCTGGAAACCCCTCTGCCAATGTCGAGATGCCCCCACTCTGATCCTTATTGCAGCTGCACCATTGATCCAGATTTCTTGGCTAGAAATGCTCGGCAGCAACTCCCTCCTTCTTGGTCTTGCCCTGTTAGGTAATGTTATGACCACAGTTTCCCACCAGATTCACTCTGGAACTTACCCACAACCTCTTATGCCCCAGCAAACTGAAGGTTAGAGCCTCTAGGTTTTGCGCAATCTTGGCACCAACAAAATCCGCACCTCTTGGCCACAGGCGTCAATCCTTCCTGACAGTGAAAGATGACTGGGCACTGCGTAGTTCTGGTCTGTGCCTCTCTACCACTGCGCTGATCCTCTTCCCTGCTCGAACTGATGACATAGGCACTGCGTCACCCCTTCCTTGCTGCTTTTCTGCTAGGACAACTTCTGTCATTCGGGACAATTATTTTTGCTGCTACTGCTTTGCTCAGCTGATGCCCTTAATTATCCTGTTATTTGCAACCACCCTCTGATACCATTTTGGAATTTCTAAGTCTATCTGTTAGAAATCCTTCTTGTACTTTTTGATTTATTTCTTCCTACTTGTTCTATTAATTAACAAGTTATTTACCATGTAAATACTGAAAATAAATACAAGTATAGTCTCAACACATACAGATCATCAATTGAAGGAAAAACAAGCACACAAGTGACACTGTTATTTTTGGACTAGTATCCCCAGAAAAACCTAATGCGGGAAAACCAGTGCAACTATCTGAGGGTTTTATTATTAAGCAGTTTCAGAATACAATTTGGGTGCTAGAAATGGCTCACCCAACAGAGAATGCCTTCAGCAGTGGTACCTCTCAGTCGGAGACAAATATCAGCCCCACGAAATCTCCCAGCGTCAGCCTCTAGGGTTTGCGCCAGCCTCTCTAGCCCAATGTCAACCCAACTACCCCAACGTCAGCCTCCGGAGCCTCTGCGTCTCCCATGCTGGCTCTTTTTGGCACTACGCAACTCCTAGTTGCCTGTGTGTGGCCTCTGGCTGCTTGTGCGTGGCCTCTGGCTGCTTGTGCGTGGCCTCTAGTTGGCTTTGCGTCAACCCTCCCCCGAATTTTGTGCTGATGCTCCCGGTACCCTCTCTGCCTCCGGTACCCTCTCTGCCTCTCTGCTTCTATATTCATTTCCCCTCAGTTGCAGCTCAGATCACTACTTCGATTTCCTCAGCAAGCCTTGCCCCAAAAAATTGAATTCTTGATCAACTCGGTGTGTTCTCCAAGTGACCCTTAAGCCTCCTCTTGTACTTTTCTCGTTGACAATTCAATGACCGAGATTAAGTCCCTAATCAACGACTAAGATTAGATCTGGCTTGATCCATGAATTTTGGACCATTCTAACTCAATTTTATATTAATTCACATTAATATTTTATTTTCCCTAAGTTTAGACTTAGGAACTTCATTAAAAATATTAATTGTTTTAATATCTCCCAAACTAGTTAGATTCTACCCAATCCAATTCTAGGTATTGGAGATCTCATGTGCTTTAGCCTCTCCACCAATTTTCGTGGCTAGAGCACATTCGATGCTACCCCAAATCAACACTAATTGACATTAAAATAATTTCTATCTTGACAAATAATTCTTGAGAAGGGTTCTTTGCATTGTGACATGGACAAGGACATGAAATAAACCCTAGAAGTCTTCAATGGAGATCTTGACCTAAAAACAATTGACCCAAGCATGAAACCCATGCTTTAATAAGCCAATTTATTTAATAATAAAATTTCTTTTTCTTTCTTTTGACAAATACATTTCAAATATAATTATGAAGATTGACACTAGTTACATTCTTTAATAGCTACTAGGTTCCAAGTGTGAGGTAGTAGGATCTAAAATTCATGATTTGAGGGTTGGCCCTCAAATCTTCATCAATAGCTCTTTGTGGTCCCAAAATTTAGCTGGGGCACAACAAAGGGGTCTTCTGGAGTCTTCAACTGCTCATAATGTCCATCTTTTTTCCAACGATGATGGCTTTCCAGGTGCTACTAGCCCTCCCAATTCTCTGAAGGCGAGACCATCCTCATTTGGGCCCTTGTGCAGCTATCGTCCCTCATATGGTGCTAAGGTTGCCTTGGAGGTCGGTTGGGTCCAGGTTTATCATCTTGAAGAATCATCAAATTTACTCCAAAGAGGTAGAACGTCTTGGGTGCAGGAGGTGCCTAGGGTCATGTAGGATGTACTACTGCTGCTTGGAGGCCCAAGGCTCTCAATGCTTAACCTGTGAGTGCGAAAATACTTATCTAATGGCTTGGGTACTTGTGGGTAAGGTGCCATAATCTTCACGAGCCAACGCATAATAACACGACCGACGCACACACCCAACCTCATTTTTTGCCAATTGCATAGAGCCTATCTGTGAGTAACCCTCCTTGGATATATCCTCAGCTTTCCTTTGGCGGCCTTCCCAACCTTCTGCAAGTATTAGGACATCTTATTTTTCCATAATATTCATCACCGTCATCACAAAAATCGCAAATACCATCATTGAATTGTGATGACGACATTAGAATTGGTACATGCCCAGTGTTCGTGCAATAAAATTTTTCTTTCGGACAGGTAGATGTTCTTGCGTGAACTTGGGACTTGGGTGCCGTCCAAATAATTTTCTGCCCCTGCTTGCCTTTTCTTTATGTATTGCTCTTGAGACAAGGGTAAAATTCTCAAAAACTGATATGAACTCTCAGACAATGTTGGATGGTGGAGATTAAAAATTCAAAACATTCAGAATCATACCAGGTTGAGAATAGAAAACGATCATGTCTTAAAAGAACATGAAAATTGCTTTTTGGTCTTATGAATTTTGAGTCAAGCCTCAATATTTTGCTTCTTCAAAAGTTCACGCTTTAAACAATTCTTGAATAGGTTGAACTTATGAGATCTCGTTGAAAGCTGCTCATTAGTTTTCTGCTAAGTTGCACTGAAATAGATACGGATACGAATATGGGGTTTGAAACGGATACACAAATTTTCAAAATATCAGGATACGATATGGCAAGGAAACAACATGCATATATATATATATATATATATTTCATATTACCATTCATCTTTTAGACTCTAGAATCTATATCTAAAAATGCATAGTCATCGTCATGAGTTCAACATAAACAAATCATCATCATCAATTCAACATAAACATTGTCATCATCTTTAATAATGTAATCAGAAATGCTACAACCTTTGTGCTTTCGGGTCCAACTCCTTCAAAGAATGTGTCATGCATGGCAGATAATATCTATCTTCCTTGCATGACAATTAAAAGGCCCATGGGATCATTGGGATATTCCATCAAGACCTATTTGAACATTTCAATCTTCTCAATGTCAATTTGGTCTCATGACTATATGCAGGCACAAGATTGGCTAGAGAAGATTTGTTATATTGGAGGGATTTATGAAACCAAGAGCAAAATCAATGACAATTAACAAAACCTTAACCAAAATGAAAATTAATCACTCAAATAAATCTCTTTATGAAGACATTCATCAAACCCTTTTATTTGCATTTTTGAACATCTATCTTTTTCTTAGTAAGAATCCTTGATAAATATATGGAGTGTCATTGTTTCTAAAGATTTAGAAAATACTTTATGAGACTCTGTTTATAGTGAGTTTATTTGCAAATCCGATTTCTTCATTTTTATTATTTATTTATGGCTATACAAATTTTCAAGCTTTTTAACATTTTAACGGTGGATTCTGATCACAATTTTCATGGATCTGTGGATCCAAAACAATTTAAATCCCTTGGAAACCTATCCAATTCCAAATCTAAAGTTTCTGATTTTTTGAAATGGCACAAAAACGTTTTTACAGCGTTTCGGACAAGAATTGTACCCGTTTATGTATCGGAAACGGGAATCCACGTATCTGGAAAATTCTTCAGGAGTTTCCAGTAACTTAGGTTTTTTGTTGTTCCGATGACTTTCTACTTGGGCTTGAAGTTGTACTGATTATTGTCATAAGGCAACAATTTGATCATATTTTCTCCAGATGGCTGACTCAATATTGGTCATAGCGATCCTATAAGAAAATGTGGCCTCTGCAATATTCCTTTGATAAAAGAAAATATATGTAAAAAACACTCCACGACACCCAATGATATAATCTGACTGAATGCTGAATACAAATTACATTACCTTGTTGTTTTACAAGGTTATAATGGGACTAAACCCGCTGTTGTTTTTGTGTGAGGAAGGCTGACTGTAATCCTCTCCTGTGAAAGAATTTGCTATAGGTACCCTTGCTAGGAGAAGGGATAATAGGGTGCATATCTTAGGAGCCCAAGCTTGATTAGGAGGTTTTCCATTACCCCTTAAGGGTGAGTCAGTTTATTGCTCATTAGGGTGGGGACAATACAAGGGTTCCTTTTATAGATGAAGCTTCGCATGCTTGAGGAACTGGGTGATGGCTAATGAGGGGGGTAGAGCTCATGCTAGGCTTTTGTGCATGTGTTAATCAAATGTCCCAACCATCTTTTGCAGTTTTTCTTTTTATTTCACTGTGGCTTGCTTATGCTTTTATCTTTCTTTTAGCCACGTCAAATTAAGGCATATTTTTTCAGGGGTAATAGGGTGCATATCTTAGGAGCCCAAGCTTGATTTGGAGGTTTTCCATTACCCCTTAAGGGTGAGTCAGTTTATTGCTCATTAGGGTGGGGACAATACAAGGGTTCCTTTTATAGATGAAGCTTCGCATGCTTGAGGAACTGGGTGATGGCTAATGTGGGGGGTAGAGCTCATGCTAGGCTTTTGTGCATGCGTTAATCAAATGTCCCAACCATCTTTTGCGGTTTATCTTTTTATTTCACTGTGGCTTGCTTATGCTTTTATTTTTCTTTTAGCCACATCAAATTAAGGCATATTTTTTCAGGCCTAGATTCAAGGATGAGGATGAAAGGGTTCCAATCACAATGACCGATGATCACCAGCCCAAAGAATGCAGATAAATAAGGGGAAAGATGGAAAGTGGTATGGAATATCTTGGACAAGCTACTTCAGTTAGAGGCTCCCTAGTAGTGCCCTTTCTAAAACCCCAAGGCTTTAGAAGAGGTCCCACTAGACTGGAGTCAAAGATGAGCCTCCCAAGTGAAGTGAGGGAACAAGAATATAGTCAAGATCAGTCAATCATCTAGTTTTCCCCTTGATCCATACTAGTATGCCCATAATATTAAGTGAAAGCACATGATTGTAAAATTATTAAAGTACTTGCTGATGGAAGACCCGCCTTCCTTCAAGAAGGAATGCCAGATGGGAGAGAGAAGTTTGAGGAGAGCAAGAAGTGGCGGATCATGGCATCATATTATTTGTTGATCATATAGGATTCCTGGTTGGCTGGCTGTCCAAGGAGGAGAAAAGTTTTCTCCTATGGGTTACACACTCTTTGGTGGGTAACAATCACCAAATCCTTGAATAGGACTAATGAGTCCATTGATTATGCTTATGCATGTATAAGAATGATGGGTATCATGTCAAACCATTTATTTGAGGAAAATGATAGTGTTGGTTAACATAATGTGTCATCAGCTGCTTAGAAATCAAACATGCCACCAGATTCAAAACGACTCATTCATTATAAAAGAAACATCTCATTTCTCATCACCATGCAATGATTTATAACAGATTTAGGACAAGTTTAGATGAGATTCCATGCATTTAAGCATTTTTGAATTTAGAGACATCAAACCGTCATTGGACCACCATGAAACATTGAGTATTGATATATTTAGAGCATGCCCAGTGTGCCAATTGTTAAGTGAAGTTTGCCTTGCCATTATCACTGTTTTATATTAGATTTTGGAATAGCAATTAACTTCTCATTCAACCATCAGCATGGATTCAGTCAATTGGATTTAAAACCATAAAATTGTCAACCAAGTGGGGAAAAGGAAAGGTGTACTGGGATTAAAGGAATAATGTAATTGTTAAGTGAAGTTTGCCTTGCCATTATCACTGTTTTATATTAGATTTTGGAATAGTGATTAACTTCTCATTCAATCATCAGCATGGATTCAGTCAATTGGATTTAAAACCATAAAATTGTCAACCAAGTGGGGAAAAGGAAAGGTGTGCTGGGATCAAAGGAATAATGTAAGGGAAGAGTACAGTAGGCAATCACCTTTACAAGGCTAGAAATTGAGTGGTCCCATAAATCATGGGTCCTAATAGATCCACCTCCATGATGCCCACATACCACCTCAGGACATAAAGATGCCCATCAAAGCAGGGAGTTGTCGCCCACCAAAGGGATGTCAGCAGTGCCACAAAACCAAGCACCATTGAAATGAAGCTAACAAGACTAGCCATCTGCCCACACCACTGGGGATCTAGGACACTCTCTCACACAAGAACATCCCACAGGGCTAATAGATGGCTTTTGACTTGCATTCCTTTTGCTGACAATGGTGCTGCCAGAAAATGAAAGTGCTCATATGTACCCCTGCTAAATGAGGGGCAACAGGCTCCAAAGCTTGGGTCCATATAATGTGCTTGGTGCATAGAAAAACCTCCTGCACTAGAGATTCCATAATCTATCATTAATTTGACAGAGAAGGAGAACTGTATTGAGTGTTTCTAGATAGAGCCATTGTGAAAGTGCCCAGATGTCAAGTTTTCTTGCCTCTCGCATCGCTTCTATGGACCTCTGAAGCTACTCCATTTGGCAGCATGGAAGCCCTAATCCAAACAAATCTTCTTATATAGCTTTAAAAGTTTGTCCTGAATTATTCATCGCAAAGAATTAGTCCCCGAGGAAGAAAGGTGGTTTTTATATAATCTCCAATCTTAATTCAGGTTGGAATTTATTATTTTTTGAAAATGCTTCTTATTCTACAGAAGTATCACTGAGTTTGAACAATTAATTCTCACCTTCTATGTAGCATCAATTATCAAGAAATAATTCTGACGACCTCTGTCAGATGAGAAACATTGGAATTTGTTATTGATAGTTAATGATAAGAATGTTCAAAATTCTACAGTTTGTATGCTGTGCTGAAGTTTGTATACTAGTATCTGGAAATCAGTTTTCGAATCAGCCATAACTGGTTATAATATATGCTTTTTTGACTCTTGTTTGCAATTTCATTCTAAAATCAATAGCCAGTTTATCTTTATTATTTGTATGGTGTGATAATAAAACATGTGGCCAATTGCAAACTTTTTAGTTTAATTCGTGACTATAATTTGAATATGATTAACAGAATGATGGCGTCATGGCACCAAATTTTTCTGTTCCACGGAATACAATAGAAGAGAATCCATTCACAAGTCTTCTAATATATTCTTCAATTCGAACTGAATATGCCAGTGCAAGTGGGCAGAATGCTACAATACAGTGGTGTGGCAATCTTGTGATAGAGGTAATTGATCAATTTCTTGATAGTTTATATGTCTTGTCCTTTTGTTCTGTTTTAATATATAATTGTGAAAATATTTTAAATTGCATGGAAACAAGCTATTATTTGCAGTTCTCTGAGTTGAGCCTAATTACGTGCAATGTTTGAATGAATTCTTGAGTTTCAAGTTGAACTGTTTTGTATATGTTATTCTTCGAAGTTCCTCAGTTCCCAGTTTTTGCTGAGTTCTGAGAATTAAAACTGCTGCTTATAGGGCTGGATTCTTATGAAATGGTCCTATATGTCATATCAAGATTTCATAAGATGTAGCTGACTCTTGTTAATGAACAGCTAAGAGAGAGATTAGTAACTGTCAAATTGGGATTATGCTCAGCTTTAGGTTTGTGGCTGTTACCCACCATATTGGTTGGGTGCTGTGTTAAGTTATGGTATGTCCTATGCTTATAACAGTTTACTTCTTTTTCTTATTATATTCCACAGATTAGCAATCACATGTACATAAAGTAAATTGCAGATAAAACATTAAACGATCGACAGAAAACAAGCCAAAACAAGAGACACAAGATGTGGCGGCTAGCCAGGGACAAACCCCACAATGTGTGGGGAAACCCTTTGATAAAATCTTCTTTTATCTTCAATAATTCAGCAGAGAGAAATAGTACAATGAATCTGATTTATGTCAGTAGTAGCAAACCCTAGATCAGCGACATCAGCATTAGTGGCTTCATCATCAAAACTAAGGCAGTCGATATCTCACAAATCGATTGTCGGATCGACTTGATTCTACCACCAAAAGTTGCAGCCTTTAGAGGAGGTTCAGATGAACCTACAACATAGTTCAGATGAGGAGATCTTCTGGTCCATGCAGGTCAAACTTCACTTTTGCAGTTGCAGCTTTAGTTTCAGCAGCTTCCTTCAAACTAGGGCAGTCGATATCTCGCAAACCGTTCATCGGAGCGACTTGATTCCACCACCAAAAGTTGCAGCGTTCAAAGGAGGTTCAGATGAACCTACAACGCAGTTCAGATGAGGAGGTTTGATGGTCCACACTGGTCAAAGTTTGGATATGCAGTTGCAACTTCAGTTTCAGCAGCTTCACATGTGTGAGAGAGAGACCCTTTTTTGCGCAGTAGAGAGGAGACTCTTTTTTGCGCAGTAGAGAGAGATGTGATGAGATGAGTGAGTGCAAATGAGGAAAAGTCCTCCTGTATTTATACACAACTGTTGATGTTTGAATAGATGCGAATGTTGGGCTTCTGATCCTACATGAGTTGTAGGTCAACTTGATAATAATTCCATAATCAAAATAAATTCATATCTCCATGAATACTTATCGGAATTGGATGATCTTTAGATCAATCCTACACGTCTTGACGAGAGGAATCTAATGAAGATATTATCAGCGATGGATAAGATGACCCACATGAAGTTTTGCCCTAGTTGCCAATTTTAACACTCCCTCTCAACTAGGGAGAACTTCATCTACACAATCTGTTTTTCGGTCGCTACTATTCATCCATCAAATGCATTGCCCTGTACAACCTGACCCTTGCCCTGCTCTGCTCTATTCTGCCTGTTCTGCTTTGTCTTGTTCTGCCCTGTACTGATTTGTATGGCTCTGCTATGTTATGCTCTGCGCTGCTTTTGTTCGAATTATGAAGAAGAAGAAATGATTGAGGATGTATCATACTAACTCAAAGTCAGTCTCAGAGTATGTACCACTGGTCCCAGACCAGTCTCAACCAACCCGAAGTTAGCGTCATAGTGAGTATAACTCCTACCACTGGTCCCAGACCAATAACATCCTCCACTGAATCAAAGTCAGTTTCAGAGTGCGTACCACTAGTCCCAGACCAGTAACAAGCAACCCGAAGTCAATGTCATAGAATGTACCACTCCTACCACTGGTCCCAGACTAGTATCATTGATTCCAGATCAATGGAGGTCATCCTAGCATAGGGAGTATGGTAGATACAATGATGTGTCCATCGGTACTACTATGGTCCCTAACTTCATTTCCTTGCTCATTGATCAGATGAGAGGTAATTCCCATGAGTCCTAGACTGCATGGGTAGGATGTCTCGACAGGAGAACTTAATCAATCCCGTCCTCACAGGAGAACACATCAATCCAGGCCTCACAGGAGAACACATCAATCCTCCTATAATCGCCATGGAGAACACATCAATCTAGGCCTCATAGGAGAACACATCAATCCTGCTAAAATGTCGCCACGGGGTGTACATGTATACCACCAGGGGATAGTGAATCATTCTGTGGTCATATGCTGCTCCAAGAAGTACCCCGCACCCCCTTGGAGCTCCCAGAGCCTAATGCATCATACACGACCCTCATTGGAGGGTCTTTGAACAACTCTAAGTTGTTCTCGGGAAGTCAGGAATTTTAGTTTCCCAAGGGGCTTTGTTAGAATGTCAGCAACCTATTCATTTATACCGATACGTTGGAGCCTTATAGCTCCCTGTTGCACCATATCTCGAATATAGTGGTACCTAATATCGATATGCTTGGAGCGATCATGAAATATGGGATTCTCTGACAAACGAATCCCACTCTGGTTGTCAAAAAGATCACAATGGTATCCAATGTAAATCCAAACAACTCACTAAAGGCTTTCGCAACTAGACTGCCTCACAGGAGGCCATGCTAGCAGTAATATACTCTGCTTCGGCAGTGCTCAAGGCCACTGACTTCTGCTTCCTGCTCATCCAGGATATTAAAGCAGATCCCAAGGAGAAACAACACCGGGAAGTGCGCTTACGGTCCTCCACATTGCCTACCCAATCAACATTTGTGTATCCAACTAGTCTCACATCTCCGATAGTGTATCTTAACCCATAAGTGATTGTGCCACGAAGATATCTCAACAGATTCTTGGCATCAATCCAATGTATGTGGTGGGGTTCAACGATATGTTGACTCAACGTGTTGACTGCGAAGCATATATCTTAATGCTTCAACGAGTTGTCGATGCTCGGTAGCATTTCGTAAAACAGGTCCATCAACAGTACCGCTTAACTTCTTGAAGTCAAGCTCCATTGGGTTAGTTACAGGCTTGCAGTCTACCATACTGAATCTTTCCAATATCTTCACCACATATTTTCCTTTAGATAGGAAAATTTCCCCTGGCTTCTGCCAGACTTCAAGTCCTAGGAAATAGCGCATCAGTCCTAGGTCCTTCATTTCAAATTCAGAAGCCAACTTCCTCTTACATTTGTGAATGAGAGGGTCTGCACTTGTTAGGAAGAGGTCATCCACATACAACACTAGTATGAGAGGTTTGTCATCTTCAACCTTAAAGTAAAGGTTAGGATCGGCTTCACTCCTAGTGAATCCCAACTTCATCAAGTAGCTATCGATCCTCTCATACCATGCTCGGGGTGCTTGCTTCAGCCCATAGAGAGCCTTCTTCAACTTGCATACATGAGATTTTTTTATCATGAATCTCAAATCCTTCGGGTTGCTCCACGTAGACCTCTTCTTTGATCGAACCATGCAAGAACGCGGTCTTGACAACCATCTGATGTAGTTTCCATCCTAGTGAAGCCGCAAGGGCGATGAAGCGGATGGTGGTATATCTAGCAACAGGTGCAAATATCTCGTCATACTCCTTTTCTTTCGGTTCCCTGGTGTCGGCTTCTTGAGAGCTCCTCAAAGTAGGAAGATTGTTCATCTTGCTGAGAGCCATATCTTTGTCAAAGGTGACATCATGACTAATCATGACTTCCCTTTGATCGGCTGCATAGATTCTATAGCCCTTAGTATTTTCACCATAGCCCACGAAGATTCCTTTCTTTCTAGATGCACCCAATTTATTCCTTTTCTCTTTCGGCACATGAAAATACATAGGGCTTCCAAAAATTCTAAAATGAGATATGTCAGCCTGTCAGGTTTCTAACCGGTGAACATTTCTTCAAGAGTCTTGGAACCCAATGCTTGATGAGGGCATCGGTTTTGTACATATACGGCCGTGTTTGCAACTTCGGTCCATAGAAACTTCGAAAGTCTTTGATCATGGAGCATAGCACAGACAACTTCCACAATCGTACGGTTCTTCCTGTCCGCCACACCATTTTGTTCAGGAGTGTACTGTGTAGTAGTCTCTCAATGCCAGCCTCTTTACAAAAATCATGAAACTCATTAGATTCATATTCAGTCCCATTATCAGTCCTTAAGATCTTGATCTTCTTTTCGGTTTGATTCTCGATCAAGGCTTGAGATGTGTCACAAGACATGACACCTAACAGACTTCCTCTGACCTGATATAATGAATCAATTCGATTCCCAAGAGTGAAGGCATCTTTAATATTGTTTTTCCATGCACGTACCTTGCCTTCGCTGAAGGTCACCTTGTAGCATTTGTCTTCCATTGCCGAGATGGACACCAGGTTCTTTTTGAGGTCAGGTACATATAATACATCTTGTAAGTGGATTGTATTACCTTGATTCAATTTAAGAGAGACATTGCCTACACCTTTCACGGGGTATTTCATGTCATCTCCAAGGACAGTTTCCAGGTTAGTTTCTTTCTCTACCATATTATGGAGTACTTCTTTGTAACCAGTGAAGTGCCTTGAGGTACCACTATCAATGAGCCAAATTGTTATGTAAAAAAAATTAGTTAACTTAGGTTTATTATTTAATTTAATTTTAATTAGACGAAAGGGCACGATCATAAGATCATGCCCTTTCCCAAAGGGTGCCCATGGCGGTATATAAGCCAGGCAACCCAGTGTAACTCATCATCTGTAATTTCATCTTATTAATAAAATATTTATATATAATTTCTGCATATATCTTAAATTATCTGCTCCATTGGTATCAGAGCCTGTTCGGTTCTCCGGCAAGATGCTGCACAGAAGCGTATCTCTTCGTTGTCCAGGCATCTTATTCCCCATTGGCTCGATCCATTGAAGATCTACCTATCCCGATAAACCGCTACCCTTCGCTACCTTCCGCCAACCTTGCAACTGCCGACACCATCAACTCACGTCCCTCGCACTGTCCTTTGTCGTTCGCTGCTTTTCAAACTTCCTCCCAACACCCCTGCCACTACCGCATATTTTCTGACCGCTGTCTCCCTGACTGTCATTGCCGTCCGTTCACTGCCACTGCATCCCTGATCCTCTGTCGAGTCATCCTTCCCCATTGATGTTCATCCTTCTCTGTTGCTTGACGTCTCCCAATCTGCGTAAAATTTTTGCTTGACGTCTTCCCTATCGCCTAAAAATTTCATCATTGGCTTTGCTCAAGCCAGCAATCGAATTTAAAAAAAAAACTATCGCACATATCTCCCACTATCTTCTCTTGTCCCAACAATCAACAACGCTCTGCCGTTTTCTCTTCATCTCATACGTCACGCCCATAATCAACCTATCCCCGTGTCCCTTAGTTATATAATATATGGTTATATAATAGAATTATA
>APFE031010740.1:61108-71533 GCA_000404065.3 Pinus taeda
TATAAAGTTAAATCTAATTTAAAAGTGACTTTAAGTGATAAAGTTACTAAAGTCTAATTTTAAAGTGACTTTCATAAATGCAATGAAAAATTAGAAATGAAAAGTGACTTTGGAAATAAATGACTAAGTGGGGTGAATTAAAAAATAGAAAGTGAGATTTAAATGCGCATTTAATCTCAGCCATAGATCTAAATCTATTTCAGCCATTGGATTTAGGGATCACCCAAAATTCACTTAAGGTTTGGATTAAGGGAGGAAAAGGAGGAAAATATCATTCATTCTTTCATGAGCAGATTGAGAGAGAGAGAGCAAGAGAGCAAGGGAGATTTCTGGACAAGGAGGAGAAAGAGGCAGCAGTTTGGCACACATATCAAGGCAGCATTTAAGCAAATCCTTACAGCTAAATGAACAAACAGTAAAAGGAAGATTTGTTTTTGCACAGAAATTGAGGCAGCTGATTTTCTGCAAAAAAATCGAGGTTCGTACAGCATGTCCGTATCGTCTGTGCAACATGTCCGTACAGTCCGTACAACCGTTCGTACCGTCCGTACAGTGGCCGTACAACATTGTGTTGCTGTTTGGAAATTTCCAGTGGGCTGTGAGGCTCAGAAATCGAGATAAGTTGTAAATTTGCTTGCTGATTTTTGCTGAAATTTCTCACTGTAAAAAGGCATTTTCCAGAAATAAAGAAGAGCTCTCAAACTGGTTTTCCCCAAGAGTTGTAGGGGGTTTTTCCAGGGTCACATTGACAAAAAATCTCTGTGTTTAAATGTGTTTTAATGGCTGTTTGTTACTGTTGATTTTTATTTCTGCAATTTTCAGCATTCTGTAAAATTTCCAGAATTTGTGTTTTTAGAAAAAATTTATTTATTTATTTTTTTTTTTTTTTTCAGTTGTTAAATGTATGGTTATGGGAAAGGGCATTTAACTATATGGGAGAAATAAGGAGAAACTGAAAACCACGGTGGAAAAACAGAAATTTCTACACTGTTGACCGCAGGTTTGACTGCATAACAGAGCTGTATTTTTTCTCCTTCCATTGAGCAAGTTTGACTGAAGTTTTGGGCGCTGTTTTGACTGATCCTTGACCAGTAAAGGAGGCCGCATTGACTGGGCATTGATCGAATTAAATTGGGGTAGATTTGTCCTTGATTTGATTTCTATTGACTTGACTGATTAGGGAAGTCAACTGTTATTGACTTGTTGCAGATTTGATAGTTGACCATATTTGACTCTTCCTCGTCGTTTTTGACATTCGTATATTGATTTGGCAATACATTGTTTGGGTATTGGATATTGACTTTGAATATTGGCTAGTCAAAGTTTGACTTTGACTCTTGGATGATGTACTCTCTTTATTGAACATTTGAAGACAATCTAATAGAAGAAGATTTGCAAGGGTTTTCCCCCTAGTGGGGTTTTTCCTTGGCCATTGACCAAATTTTTGTCTCTTGTCTCTTGGCTGTCTTTCATTGTGAGTTTGTCTAATTGTTCTATCTACTATTGCTCTACTGTCATTGTATAATTGAAGAAGTTAATTGTTAAATTGGATGCTATTGGATATTGTTGAAGTGATAGTTGTAACATAAAACAAATTAATGAAAAATTAACATGGTATCAGAGCAGAGGTGAAGACAAGCCCAGGAGACATAGAGCAAGAGCATTCATTTTCTAGCAGCTGATCGGAAAAAAAGGTAAAACCTTTTAATAAAAATGTTTTCCTCTTTCTTCAAGGAGCATGAGAAGTTTTATGACTCATCTATCTTTGTTGCATGGAAAGTTAGGTTGCAGATCATATCTAACAACAATGATGTTTTTGACTTCATTCGAGGAAGAGTACTTGAGCGTCCAAAGAATGCTTTCGCTGTTGTCAAAAACAAACATAAGAAAGGTGAATTAAAAGAAAAGCAATTTATAGTTGATGGCTTACAAGATAATCTCTACTCGCGTACGTTGGAAATTTGAAAAGGTTTAAGAATATGTATGATAAGATAGTTGGCATGTATTAAGTCAACAATTTGAATGAAATCATCTTTTTGAAAGATCAACTCAAAGACACAAAGATGAACAAAGGAGAATCTGTGCAATCATACATTATGAGTACATCTCATCTTAGAGATCAATTGCAAAGAATTGGGGAAGCCACACCTGATAGGGAATTGGTGATTGTAACTCTTAGAGGCCTCCCTCCCATTTGGGAAACCTTCATTACTGCTATAAGTAACAACAATAGCTTCCTGTCATTTGATGAGCTTGTTGGAAAGTTCACTCAAGAAGAATCAAGGATGATATCTAGAGGAAGAATTCAAGGATCAAATGAAGGAGAGCCCACTACCTACGTTGCTCAAGGAAATAAAAATAATGCGAAGAAATGAAAAGGAAAAACCATCAAAATCAAGAAGACCACCTCAATCTAATCGAGATTCTAAGGATTCAAGAAGGCAAGATAGAGATGTTGAGTGCTACAATTGTCATTGAAAGGGTCACTATGCTTGAGATTGTCCCAAAAAGAGAGATGCTCCAAGAAGAAACTCTTCAAGGTTCTACAACAATAATCGTGGCTTCAACAACAATAGGTCATATGAAAGAAGAAACGATAGAAGAAGGAATGAAAGAAGAAAAGACTCCCCCTATGATCTTGAAGATAACTATCGTCCTCCAAAGAGGTCAAGGAACTCTAAATATGAAGGAAATGCTACTAATCAATCTAAATAAATTCTTATTTCTCCATTATCTAGTTCATCTCCTCCAAATTCTTAGGATAATTGGTTGGTTGATAGTGGGGCCTCTCATCACTTCTCTGGATATAAGGAGGTTCTCTCTAATTTGGTAGAGAGGGAGACCAATTTGAACATTGTTCTTGGTGACAATACCACTCATCCCATAAAGGGCTTTGGGTCTATCAAATTTTATTTGAGCTTTGGGGTATCTGTCTTGCTTCGAGATGTATTATATGTGCCGACATTAAAGACAAATTTGGTTTCAATATCTGCTTTGGAGGATAAAGGAGTGAGGGTTGCATTCATTAAAGGAAAAGTCCTTACTTGGCCTGCTGAATCCTACATGAGAAATGCCTTCACATTGGGATCTAGGTTTGAAGGACTCTATAGAATCACTTGCAGACCTCTTCTAGCTATGGTCCATAATAAAAATCTTCAAAGCAAGCTGTGGCACGGAAGGCTGGCCCATCTACATTGTGATGCTCTTCCAAAACTGAAAAATTTGGTCTTCGGGACCCCCAATGTTCAAGCTCAACATGATGGAGTATGCCCTGGGTGTGCTACTGGAAAGAAGGCAAGGGGACCATTCCCCTCTACTGAAAACAAGTCGGAAGACATCCTTCATCTTAGTCATTCTGATATATATGGTCCATTGCTCGTGCATTCTCCTGGGGGTCATCTTTATTATATCACCTTCATTAACGATTTCTCAAGGAAGACATGGATATACTATTTGAAGCACAAGGATGAGGCATTTGAAATATTCTCAGAGTTCAAGGGTTTGGTTGAAAATCATACAGGGAAGAAAATAAAGATCTTTAGGTCCGACAACAACGGGGAATACATCTCAAATGAATTTATAGACTTTTGCAAGATGGAGGGAATTAAGAAGGAAACCATTGTGCCCTACACTCTTGAGTAAAATGGAGTGGTTGAGAGAAAGAATAGGTCCATTGTAGTGGCTGCCTGAGTTATGCTCCATGATCAAAAGCTGCCAAAGTTCCTTTGGGCCGAAGCAACATACACAACAATATATGTTCAAAACGGGTTGCTTCATCCAACTTTTGGATAATAAGACTCCCGACAAAGTATTCACAGGTGTCAAGCCCGATATTGGTCATCTTCAAATTTTTGGCTGCCCTGTATACTTCCATGTGCCGAAGGACAAAAGAAACAAGCTAGAAGCTACAGGAGGGAAAGGTACTTTTGTTGGATATAGTGAAGATTCTAAAGCATTTAGAATATATATTTCTAGTCAAAGGAAGGTTGAAGTTAGCAAGGATGTAACATTCGATGAAGATGTTGTACTTAGAAAAGCAAGGGACCTCCCTTTGCCTCCTCCTCCTAAAGACAAGAGTGATGATATAGATATTCTATAAGGTCCTTCTGTGCTTGAATCCGAGGACATCATTGATGATCCCATGGAGCCTATGGACCCCTTGGATCCTCCTGCAACCTCTTACTAGGAAAATACCACTTTGGCTCAAAGATACATTACAAGATGCCGAGAAACATGTTGCTGCTCATGGAACTTTCCACGAAAGCAAGAAGCCATGTAGGTACCAAGCATATGTTGTAGCTGTGAGCAATATGATTCAAGATGAACCTAGTACCTTTGAAGAAGCGGTGAAGGAGCAAGTTTGGAAGGATGCAATTGCCAAAGAATATGAGTCTATTATGAAAAATGACATATGGAATATTGTGCCGAGATTGAAGGGAAGATCTGTGGTAACATCTAAATGGCTCTATAAGATCAAGCATTGGGTTGATGGAAGCATCGAAAGATACAAGGCAAGGTTCATAGCCTGTGGATTCTCTCAAAAAGAGGGAGAAGATTATGATGATATATTTGCTCTAGTGGCCCAATATACAACCATTCGTTTGATAGTAGCCCTTGTTGCAAGTCAAGGATGGACTCTCCATCAAATAGATGTGACGACCACTTTCTTACATTGTTTGCTTCAAGAAGAAGTGTACATTGAACAACCTCTAGGATTTGAAGTTCATGAAAGGAAGACCCATGTATGTCGATTGAAGAAAGCTCTCAATGGATTGAAGCAAGCCCCTCGTGCCTGGTATGCTCATATCAGATAGACATCAGATACTACCTTATCTGGGATATGGCAAGTCTATGAGCAAGGAAGCTCCATCGCTATGAGATGATTTACAGGTCGCTACACTTTGTCTAAGCCCCGGGGGAAAGATCAAATCTATGATTTCCCGAACGACTTGGAGTTGTCAAGAGACCCTTGTACAAAGGTACTGCATGTTGTATACATTAAGCTCTGTGAGCTTTGGGGGCTTGTGGTTCTTACTGGAGCAACATACGACCACAGGGTGATGATTCGCTCTCCTGTGGACTGGATGATTTGCTCTCCTGTGGACTGGATTATTCGCTCTCCTGTGGACAAGATGATTCGCTCTCCTGTGGACAGGATGATTTGCTCTCCTGTGGACAGGGTGATTTGCTCTCCTGTGAACAAGATGATTCACTCTCTTGTGGGACAAGATGATTCACTCTCTTGTGGGACAGGATGATTCGCTCTCCTATGTAGCAGGATGATTAATTCTCTTGTGAGGTCTGGATGATGTGTTCTCCATGATGATTGTGTAGCAGGATGACTAGTTCTCCTGTGAGGCCTGGATGATGTGTTCTCCATGGCGATTATGTAGCAAGATGATTAGTTCTCTTGTGAGGTCTGGATGATGTGTTCTCCATGACGATTGTGTAGCAGGATGTTTAGTTATCCTGTGAGGCCTGGATGATGTGTTCTCCATGGAATTTGTGTAGCAAGATGATTAGTTCTCCTGTGAGGATAGGATTGATTAAGTTCTCCTATCGAGGCATCCTACCCATGCATTCTGGGATTCATGGGAAGTACCTCTCATCTGATCAATGAGCAGGGAAATGAGGATAGGGACCATAGTAGTACCAATGGACGCATTGCTGTATCTATCGTACTCCCTATGCTAGGATAACCTTCATTGATTTGGGAGCAATGATACTGGCCTGGGACCAGTGGTAGGAGTTGTACCCACTATGACACTGACTTCGGGTCGGTTGAGGACTGATCTAGGACCAGTGGTACATACTCTAAGACTGACTTCGAGTCAGTAGAGTATTGGTCTGGGACCAGTGGGAGGAGTTGTACCTACTATGGCATTGACTTCGTGTCGGTTGAGGACTGGTCTGGGACTAGTGGTACACACTCTGAGACTGACTTCGAGTCAGTGGAGAATGGTATGACACATTCTCGATCAATTCTTCTTCTTCATGGTTCAGCAGAGTAGAGCCGACAGAGTAGAGCAGAGCCAACAGAGTTGAGCAGAGCCAGTAGAGCTAACAGAGCTGAGCAGAGCAGAGCTAGCAAAGCTGAGCAGAGCCAGCAGTGCTGAGCAGAGCCATCAGTGCTGAGCAGAGCCAACAGTGCTGAGCAAAACTAGCAAAGCTGAGCAGATCTAAGCAGAGTAGTGCAGGGCACTGATAGTAGAGATAGTATGGTTGGACATATGTATCAGCGGATGGAGTTCTCCCTAGTTGAGAGGGAGTGTTAGAATTGGCAACTAGGGCCAAACTCCATGTGGGTCATATTATTTATGGCAACTAATATTTTTATTGGATCCCTCTCATTGAGAGGTGTAGGGTTAATCTAAAGATCATCCGATTCCTATAAGTATTTATGAAGTTATGAATTTATTTATGTTATGGACAAATTGTTAAGTCGACCAACAACTTATGTAGGCTCAGAAGCCCAACAGTCATGTCTTTTAAACCTCTACGTTTTAGTATAAATAGAAGAGGACTTCAAGTCATTTCTACACACTTGGATCTCTTCCTCTCTCTACTTGTCTTTGGGTTTTAGTAGGAGGAGAGATCCTAAGGAAAAGTCGGAACTGCCGGAAAAGTCGGAACTGTCGAAAAAGTTGGAACTGCTGGAAAAGCTGGAAACGTCGGAAAAGTTGGAAATACCGGAAAAGCCAGAAAAGCTGGAAAAGCCGGAAATGCCGGAATTGTCGGAACAGCCGGAAAAGCCAGAACTGTCAGGGATTGCCGAAACAGCCGGAGCATCTATCTCTGAAGGAAGGAAACATGATGTATGAGATCATGGGCAACATAATGATGCATGATGATATGAGCATGGGCAACATAATGATGCATGATGATATGAGCATGGGCAACATAATGATGAATGAGATCATGGGCATGGGTAGCTTGATGATGAATAAGACCATGGAAGATGCAGCATGATGAGTAGCATGAAGATGAGAGCAACTCAGTCATCAAGGTTCAACACATGTGATAGTACAACAAGGTGTCACACGGTAATGTGCAACAAACAGACGAGATGCAACACTATGATAGGTGAACGAGTCACCGTAGAGAATCAGTTGAAGCAATATGTCTTCAACTGATCTCATGCCGATATCAAAAGTAAAAGTGATTGATTTCTATTGTAAATGTACTATCTCTCTCACTTTCTTTGCTGAACTTTGAAGAACATAAAAGAAGAATTGATCAAGGATTTCCCCACATTGGGGTTTGTCCCTCGCTAGTGCCACATCTTGTGTCCTCTTGTCTTTTGCGATTTATATTTATGCTCTATCTGCAGTTTTCTTTATGTTGATGTGATTGCTAATGTGGAAAAGAAATTGAAATAAATTGCTCTAGCGTAGACCATACCTAAAGTTAACACTCCTCGATGGTGATAGAGACAGGGTGGTAGCTAAAACTCCCCTGCAACATTTCTTCTTCTTTAGATTCGAGAATGTGAGATGAGTGGAGACAAGCGGAGATGGTACATGATGACAGGATGACATGATGATCGATAGACAAATATTGACATGTGGAATTCTCCTTAGTTGAGAGGGAGTGTTAAATTATGCAACTAGAGTCAAATTCCACTTTGGACAACTCATTTGATGGAGTTAATTATTGCATTAAATTCCTCATTTTGAGAGGAGCAAAATCGACCTAAAGATTAGTCAAATCGGAAAAGGAAAAGTGTGTTTTTGAATTAATGTCCACACATGTGCAAATTGTCAGGGTCAACTTCAACATCATGTAGGCTCATGAAGCCCAAACGACGCGTATTTTCACCCTTGTCAGGGGCTTTGGGATAGAGTGTGATCCCTACGCTTGGGGTAGGTTGGTCTCACCCATTGTCTTTGATTCTGGGTGGTAACTTGGCTCCTCGACGACGATGATGCTGATGATTCCAAGTGGTAGCTTAGTCTCCCCGATGGTGATAGAGACAGGGTGGTAGTTGAAACTCCCCTGCAACATTTATTCTTCTTTATATTGGAGAATGTTAAACATGAGATGAGTGGAGACAAGCGGAGGTGGTACATGATGATAGGATGACATGATGAGTGAGACAAATATTGACATCTAGAATTCTCCCTAGTTGAGAGGTAGTGTTCAATTATGCAACTAGAGTCAAATTCCACTTTGGAAAACTCATTTGATGGAGTTAATTATTGCTTTAAATTCCTCTTTTTGAGAGGACCAAAATCGACCTAAAGATCAGTCAAATCGGAAAAGGAAAAGTGTGTTTTTGAATTAATTTCCACACGTGCAAATTGTCAGGGTCGGCTTCAACATCATGTAGGCTCATGAAGCCCAAACGACATGTCTTTTCACCCTCATCGATTCATATAAATACAAGAGACCTCAAACCTCATCTGGCACTTCATCACTACACATCACATCTTCTCTCTCCTATTCTTATTGGTTCGTACAACTCAGAAGTGGAAGGTTTTTCCATGATGACAGGATGACATGATGATCGACAGACAAATATTGACATCTAGAATTCTCCTTAGTTGAGAGGGAGTGTTAAATTATGCAACTAGAGTCAAATTCCACTTTGGACAACTCATTTGATGGAGTTAATTATTGCATTAAATTCCTCTTTTTGAGGACCAAAATCGACCTAAAGATCAGTCAAATCGAAAAAGGAAAAGTGTGTTTTTGAATTAATGTTCACACATGTGCAAATTGTCAGGGTCGGATTCAACATCATGTAGGCTCATGAAACCCAAACGACATGTCTTTTCACCCTCATCGATTCATATAAATATAAGAGACCTCAAACCTCACTTGGCACTTCATCACTACACACCACATCTCTCTCCTATTCTTATTGGTTCGTACAACTCAAAAGTGGAAGGTTTTTCCATGATGACAGGATGACATGATGATCGACAGACAAATATTGACATCTGGAATTCTCCCTAGTTGAGAGGGAGTATTAAATTATGCAACTAGAGTCAAATTCCACTTTGGACAACTCATTTGGAGTTAATTATTGCATTAAATTCCTCTTTTTGAGAGGACCAAAATCGACCTAAAGATCAGTCAAATCGGAAAAGGAAAAGTATGTTTTCGAATTAATGTCCACACATGTGCAAATTGTCAGGGTCGTCTTCAACATCATGTAGGCTCATGAAGCCCAAACGACATGTCTTTTCACCCTCATCGATTCATATAAATACAAGAGGCCTCAAACCTCATTTGGCACTTCATCACTACACATCACATCTTCTCTCTCCTATTCTTATTGGTTCGTACAACTCAGAAGTGGAAGGTTTTTCTCTCTCATGAAAAGGACAAATGGCTGATTCTGGCTGGGCCAAATTATAGGACTGTTTTTGGGCGTTGACCTTGCTGCAGTGGAAGTTTGACTAGCATTGACCAAGAGTCAAAAGAAGCCTTTTGACTTCGATTTTCTTGGGGAAGGTCTGTCTCATCATGTCGAATTTTGGGCACTAAGATTGAGGCTATTTGAGGAGTTTGACTGATGTTGACCACAAAACAAAGCTATATTTTTTCTCCCTCGGGTGACCAAGTTTGATCGAAGTTTTGGGAGCTGTTTTAACTGATCCTTGACTAGCAAAAGAGGTCGCATTAATTGGGCATTGACTGAATTAAATTGGAGCAGATTTGACCTTGATTTCACTGTTGTTGACTTGACTTGTTGGGGAGTCAACTGTTGTTGAATTTTTGCAGATTTGACAGTTGACCAGATTTGACTCTTCCTCATTGTCGTTGAAGTTGGTATATTGATTCGACATTACATTGCTTGGATATTGGATATTGGCTAGCAAAAGGTTGACTTTGACTCTTGGATGATGTACTTTCTCTGTTGAACATTTGTTAAAATTGGCAACCAGGGCAAAACTTCATGTGGGTCATCTTATTCATGGCTGATAATATTTTTATTAGATTCCTCTCGTTGAGAGGTGTAGGATTGATATAAAGATCATCCAATTCCGATAAGTATTCATGGAGATATGAATTTATTTTGATTATGGGATTATTATCAAGCCGACCTAAAACTCATGTAGGCTCAGAAGCCCAACAGTCACATCTATTCATCCACCAATGTTGTGTATAAATATAAGAGGACTTTTCCTCGTTTTCACTCATCTTATCACATCTCTCTCTCTCTATTGCGCAGATATGAGTCTCTTCTCTACTGCGCTGAAATGGGTCTCTCTCTCTCTCACATGTGAAACCGGAAGCTGTTGAATTTGAAGCTGCAACTGCAGAAGTAAATATTGACTTGCGTGGCCTAGAATATCTCCTCTTTGGAATTGTGATGTAGGTTCATCTGAACCTCCTCTGAAATCCGCAACTTTTGGTGGTGGAATGAAGTCAATCCAATGAACGGTTTGCAAGATATCGACTGCCCTAGTTTGAAGC
>APFE031010756.1:0-33593 GCA_000404065.3 Pinus taeda
TGGCTTATGTGTGATGATCTATTCTATTTTACTGCACCTGTTTACTGTTAATATGGTTGATAATGTTCTAATGTACTCGTTAAGGATCAACTAATTGAATCATAAGAAGTTGTAGAAGTAGCATATATGAATCTGAATATGGAAATGAAAAAGTTTTATTGATGTGATAATACTGATTCACCCCCCCTCTCAGTATTATTTCCAACAATTGGTATCAGAGCAAGTCCTTCAAAAGAAGCTTGATCGCTTGAAGGAAGATCTATCATCATGAGCAACTACGAAAAAGAAGCATCCATCAGGCCACTAATCTTTTATGGTAGAAACTTCATCTATTGGAAGGTAAGAACCATAACCTATCTTCAATCTCTTGGTATATAAGTTTGAGATATCGTGGAAGGAGGATACACATTTCCATCAGCAACTCCTATAGATATGGCTGGTAAAAAGCAGTATGAAACAAATGTAAAGGATGTCAATACTCTATTTGGGAGTCTATCTCAATCAGAATTCATCAAGGTTATGCAACTCAAAACCACCAAAGAAATATGGGACAAGATCATTCTAATTTATGAAGGAGACAATCCGGTAAAACGTAAAAAACTACAATCTCTCAGAATTCAATATGAAACTCTCAAAATGAAAAATGATGAAAGTGTGGATAAATATTTATTACATATAGATGATATTGTTAATCACATGAAAAACATGGGTGAAGAAATAAAAGAAGTTACTTTAGTTGAAAAAGTTCTAAGATCTTTGTCTTCTAAGTTTGAATCAAAAGTTTCGGCCATCGAAAAAAAGTAGGAACTTTAGAGTATTACTATGTCATAGCTACACAGAATCCTAATTGCTTTCGAAATGAGAAAAGGGGGACCATCAGACATGAGAGAAGCCGCATTCAAAGCTTCAAGAAAAGGAGAATACAATGAGTTAGGGCATACGTTAGGAGAAGAGGAGAATCAAACCTTGTCAAGAACCTTCAACGGGGTTCTGGAAGATTCAGAGGTAAGCTACCTTTCAAATGCTTTGCTTGTGGAAGAGTCAATCACTAGGTAGCCAAATTTCCTCATAAATATAAGCTTGATAAAACTAAGGAACCAGTTAAATGGAACAAAAAACGGAACATAAGTAAGAAAAGTTATTATACTCATGAAGACAGCAATGGACTTTCAAATAGTGATGAAGATGAACATGGTAATGATTATAGACTTTTGATGGCTTTCGAAGATGATGATTTCTTGGATGCTATAAATGAATATGTCTCTATGAAGAAATTTCTATAATTAAAATCTGATTAGAATAAAAGTGTATGATCATAGATACTCTAACATTCCAACTTGCTGAAAGGGAAAAACACAATGAAAAGTTAGAATGTGAAATTGTGGGACTTAGAAAAGATATTGAGAAAACAAACGCTCTTAATATTAGATTTTCTAATGGATCTAAAACTTTAGATGAGATTATTAAAATGTAGCATTCTCCTCTAATCAGGACAGGTCTTGGATATACTAAAGAAGCATCTCAAGCACAGAAGCCATCCACCTCCAAAAGTTATCTTGCTGCAACAAGGAGAAGTGAACAGATAGACAATCATCAGCAAAGGCATAAAGCATATCACCACGTAAATTGGGGTCAATCTACTTCAAGGATGAACAAAAGCTACAACCAACCACAGGTAAATCATTGTCAATTTTCCTCAAGAATGAATGGAAACTAGAATCACCTGGATGGTAGATTTGATAATCACAGGAATTTCATTAATGGCCAATATTTTTCATGTCATAAACTTTGGACACAAAGCTACTCAATGTGTTGCCTACAAGACCATCATGACTTGAGAAGCACAAAATCAAAGGAGCGTGACTAGGATCATGAAGAGGACCTACAATAACTTTTCTTCTCTTGAAAATGAAATAGAATGCTCTATTTGTAACAACTTTGGTTATGAAGATTCTGAATGCAAGAGTAAGTTTTGGCAAACATCTCAGAAGGAGCAACCTTCATTAGGTCCCAACACATCGAGAAAGAAAGAACCACAACTAGAAAGATGTGGTATAACCTTATATGTAGAAGGACAGGAAAATTAATGGTACATCGACAGTGGATGTTGGAAACATATGACAGGTGATAAAGAGAAACTTCAATCATATAGTGCCTTAGAAAAGGAAAGGAAGGTCTCATTTGGAAATGAAACCCCTGCACTCATAAAAGGTAAAGGTTTTGTTTTTTTGAAAGAAAAGGTCAAAGTTGGAAATGCTATTTATGTTAATGGCTTAAAGCATAATCTATTGAGTGTTAGTCAAATGTGTCATCAAAGAAATGAGGTAATATTTCAATCAAATGGACGTATTGTTCGTGAGCTTGATACAGGAGAAACAATGATCAAAGGCATAAAAACTCCAAATAATTTATACATAATCAAGGAAGGACAATAACAATGCTATCTAAGAAAAAATGATGAACACTGGCTATGGCACAGAAGAATGGGGCATCTAAGCTTCCCTCAGATAAGGAAAGAATGCAAATATCAGGTTGTTCGCGATCTTCCTGACATCAAAATTCCAGACAATACAATATGCAGATCATGTTAGTTTGGTAAGAAAACAAGAACTCATTTCCCTGAGAAGGAAGGATCATCTACTAAGCCACTTGAACTTGTCCATACTGATTTATGCGGTCCATCAAGGAAAAAGTCACCTCGATGAGAAGAATACTTTATATTGTTCATTGATTACTTTTCTAGAATGTGTTGGATAAGACTTCTGAAGCATAAAGACAAAGCTTTCGAAAAGTTCAAAGCATTCAAAGCCTTGGTTGAAAATGAATCAGATCGCAGAATCAAATGCCTCAGGTCTGATTGAGGAGGGGAATTTACCTCAGATGAATTTTTTGACTTTTGTGAAGAACATGGAATAAGAAGGGAATTCTCTACTGCAAGGACTCCTCAGCAAAATTGACTACTGGAAAGGATGAACAGAATGGTTCAATAAATGGCTCGTGCTATGCTTGATGAGTTTGGAACTCTTGTAACCTTCTCAGGTGAAGTTTCATTTGTTGCGATTACTATTCTCAACAAAACAAACATTCGGGTAAACAACACTCAAAATCCTCATGAAATTTGGTATGGCAAGACTCCTATGGTAAAATACTTCAAAGTTTTTGGAAGCAAATGTTACATCAAAAGGACTGATGAAAATCTTTGCAAGTTTGAACCTACAGAAGATGAAGGCATTCTCCTTGGTTACTCTTCCCGTAGTAAAGGATATAAGTGCTAGAATAAAAGACTTGGAA
Organism: Pinus taeda; assembly: GCA_000404065.3. Taxonomy (NCBI): domain Eukaryota; kingdom Viridiplantae; phylum Streptophyta; class Pinopsida; order Pinales; family Pinaceae; genus Pinus; species Pinus taeda. The sequence goes on from APFE031010756.1 coordinate 3,292, forward strand.
AAACTATTGAAAGTATTTATGTGGTGGTTGATGACACAAGTGACAACCCAAAGCAGATAAAAACCGAAGATTTTGAAGATGAAGAGGACTATCCTTCAACTTTCAATCAGACTAATGATGAAGAAGAAATCTATGAGGCACTAGAAGAACAGATAAGGGTAGAAGAAAAGACTCCATCTAGGTACATACAGAAGAATCATCGAGAGACTCAAATTTTGGGGTAGAAAGAAACAGGTGTTCAAATAAGAAGAATTATTACAGAAGCTTCAAGCTATCTAGCATTGCTCTCCTCAGTCAAACCACGAAATGTAAGTGAAGGATGTAAAGATGAATGTTGGGTCAAGGCCATGAATGAATAACTTGAGCAGATTGGAAAGAATAAAACTTGGGAATTGATTTCGAGACCTAATGATAAGAATGTCATAGGGACCAAATGGATATTCAAAAACAAGCTAAATGAAAATGGAGATGTTATTATAAACAAGGCCAGATTTGTTTATAAAGGGTATGCTCAACAAGAAGGTATAGACTTTGAAGAAACTTTTGCACCAGTTGCTAGACTTGAAGCCATAAGAATGCTCCTTGCTCTTTCTTGCTTTCAGAAGTTCAAAGTATATCAAATGGATGTGAAATTTGCCTTTCTAAATGGAGACTTAGAAGAAGAAGTGTATATTAAGCAACCAGATGGACTCATCCTTGGAAATGATCCAAAACTTGTATGCAGACTTAGGAAGGCACTCTATGGTCTTAAACAAGCTCCAAGGGCTTGGTATTATCATTTGGACAAATACATCCATCAACAAGGTTTTTCAAAATGATCAACAGATAACAATTTATATATAAAAATTGATAATGATAAATTGCTAATACTTGTTGTGTATGTTAATGATATCATGTTTGGTAGCACTGAAGAAGCCATGAGTCAAAAATTTTCTTTGATGATGTAGGTAGAGTTTGAAATATCCTTGCTTGGTGATCTCACATATTTTCTTGGTTTACAAGTCCAAAAAAATAAAGACGATATCTTTCTATCACAAACCAAGTACCTCAAGTGATAATGAAGAAATATAGTATGGAAGATTTGAAACTAGTATGTACCCCTATGGTAATAGGATGTAGCCTCAGCGCAAATGATAAATCAGTAGCAATACATCAACCAACCTATAGATCCATGATTTGTAGTCTTCTCTATCTGACAAGTACCCGACCAGACATCATGCATGTAGTGGGAATAGTCAGAAGATTCCAAGCAAATCCAAAAGTAGCACACCTTCAGGCAGTTAAAAGGATTTTCAAATATCTTCAAGGAAGACAAAACTATGGCTTATGGTATCCTAGAGATACAAATATCACACTTCATGCATATACAGATGCAGATTGGGTAGGAAGCATGGATGACAGAAAAAGCACTGGTCATGGTGCATTCTTTACGGGTTCCAGATTAGTATCTTAGCTCAGTAAGAAACATAGTTCAATTTCATTAGCTACAGCTGAAGCAAAATATCTTGCTATTGCATCATGCTACACAAAACACCTTTAGATGATGCAAACTTTGCAAGACTTTCAAATCACTTGTACTCCACCTATCTCCATTTTATGTGATAATACAAGTACGATCAGTATTTCAAATAATCCAGTCATGCATTCAAAGACAGAGAACATACCCATCAAATATCATTTTCTTGAGGAACAAGTGCTTGAAAAAAAGGTCAAATTGGAGTATCTTCCCTCCAAGGAACAGGTTGCTAATAAATTCACCAAACCACTACCCAGGGAGACATTTGAATACCTCAGACAAAATCTGGGAGTAGTTGATGCATCATCTTGATTTTGACACTTATCTGTTTCAGAGAAAAGTGGTTGTGCATGAGTTTCATGAAGAGGATTGCGTACATACACCTATTTCTGTGGATACAGTCGTGCATATGTTGGTTTCAAATAGTGGGCCAGACTTAGGAGGAAAAGATTCTGATATGGGTCTGACAAAGACCATGTGGCATAGGTTCAGGGGGAGCATATACTTGTAATAATTCATTGTTGGCATTATCTTAGAAGATTTTGGTTCAATTTCATAGTTATTTTTGGTTTCAGGTGGAACAAGTGGAGAGGGAGAACATGGTTGTTGGATTGAATGATGATTGACAAATGCTACTGATGATAATTGTTGATGACTATCATAGTATTGTTTTAGATATTTTGTCTCTATGTCATGTATATCTTTTATCACCAAGGTCATGTAACAACCTATTTTGTTTCCTCACTATGCCTGGGATGGATGTCGCAATGCTCTTTTTTACATCCCTACTTGGTTGGAAGATGGATGTATGTCCGAGTCTTTAGTGATAGGAAGGGCATTTATGATATTTAGAGTCATGTTCTTTCTTGTAGAACATCTTTTTGCAAACCATGCCTACAGTCAAGGGGAGCATAAACAACACAGTAGAGTAGAGATTTCAGCACATACTCAGGGGGAGCACAACCCTTTGCCCTTGATGACAAAGGGGGAGAATGACTTTGCGTGACTTGGGGTTCCCATCAAGTCCAAATGGAGAGATTGTTGGCATTATGACTCAGGTTTGGCAATATGACATAGTTTTTGTCCTTGATGGCAACTCACTCAGATGACAGATCACAGTTCAGGCTCTTAGAATAAAGGAAAAAGAGATATACATAGTTTCAACTTAACCCAGTTGCATATACACACGGGATTGCCGATCAAGAGTCGTGTAAGCATATGCATGCACTTTCATGCACGGAAAAGTGCGTACATGTGGGAAAACTTATTTTTAGTCCATGGTATTTGGTCCTTGGTATTTGGACCTATGGTTTTGGACCATGTTATCTCATCAGAAGTGTTCAACCCAGGTATTCAGACCCAGGTATTAGTTCTAATTGGTTTTGGACCATGGTATTGAGTAAGGCCTAAGACTATAAAAGGGGAAGGAGATCATTAGGCAAAGGCACTCACTCAAGGATTGAATATCTTATGAAGAGCAAGATCTAGAATACTAGTCATTTGGGTTATGGTGCATATCTGAATCTGAATGAAGGATGAACCGAAGCGCTAGAAGAAGGAGAAGTTCTATTAATGGGTCAAGATCTCAAGGTTTGAATAGAAGTATCTTTGTGTGATTTTGATCTGTTATATTTGGTGCATGACTTGATCTATAAATCTGATAATGTAGGTGCAGCTTATGTCTAAATAATTGAAAAGGGTAAATTATCTTTTATAGATCTGTACGCAGATTTGGCATAGCAAAGGTGTGTATACACATTGGTTCGGTAATTCAAAACAATTTATATGTAGGTTTTCCTTAGCACAACAACATATGCATGCAATTTCTACATATTGAAGTAGCGTACATCTCATAAAATCTACGTTAGCTACTTCTGTTTATTGTTGCAGTGTTCTAGGTTCAGGATTGGTTTTTGGTATAGTTACTGTATTCTGGTTACAACATTCCGAGAAGTGATTATGTGATTCAGTTTTTGGTTGATGAAAAGGAGTTTGGTTGATGCATATATACTTGATGTGTGATTGATGTTATTGATGGATCTAGTCTGAAAATTTATGAAACATGGTACCTGGAAGAAAAGAGAAGGTTGTAGCCTTCTGTAGGTCAACACCTATTTACTAGTACATTAGCTAGTACAAGAGCTAAGGGGATTGTAGCTCCCTTCCGGGAGAAGCTGGAGAACGAGAGAAGGTTGTAGCCTTCTGCAAGTAGAAGCCTGTGTACTGGTATAAGACTACACTAGAACAAAAATATTGTAAAAAGAAGTTTCTTATAAATGAAAGATAGAGACGAATTGCAACAGTTGGTTTTCACCCACATTGGGTTTCCACCTTATATCTTGTGTGCATGTGTGCGATGATATGTTCTGTTTTACTGCACTTGTTTACTGTTCTTATGGTTAATGAAGTTTTGATCTACTGATTAATGATCAACATTTTATGGATTAAGTGAATCATAAGTTTACTGAATATATGCTAGTTGCTTTAAAACACAGTTGCGTATATACGTGGGTTCCCATAACTGAAGTAGTATGTATATATTAATATATATATATATATATATATATATATAATATATATATATATATATAGATATATAATATATATATATATATATATATAATATATATATATATAAGTGTTTGATTTGATAATATTGATTCACCCCCCCTCTCATTATTATTTCCAACACCGTTTACCAAGTCTTGCTAGCTATGCCAGCTCTTAGGAAGACCAAGGAGTGCTAGACTCACCATGTCATCATCGGCGGTCATGATCCCTACACTTCCAAGCTCATCCCTATAGGTGGTGAGCTTGTTAAGGAACGTAGAGATCATGTCACTCTTTTCACACTTGATTTTCTTAAGCTTGTCTTTTAGCGCTAGCTTCCTGTGATCGCTGCTATTATGATATAGATGTTTCAATGTTTTCCACATCGAAAATGGTGTCTCGTTGCCATGGAGGCTCGAGACAATGTGGTCTCAAACTCCATCCATGGTGCAGGGCTACACCCAACATATAATCATACTTGACAAACTGATTCCAGGGTAACACTACCCGCACATACCCACAGTATGCATTAACAACAATAATGCATCTACATCTTGTCCCAGGATATTTAACCCAATGAAAGAGTTAAATCTTCAGAACATTTAATGGTCAAGTGGCCCTATTATACAGTTTTTCCTTTGTATCGGAACCAGTCACCATACCTGAATCTTCTATTTGGACTCAATCTCTCCTTAAAAGCCTTCGTATCGGAACTCATTAAACCCTTCGGAGCCTTTCAAAACCTTTAATTCACGCATATATATGCTTCCCCCTTGTAACATGGGATCATATATATATAAAGCACATAAAATCATATATCGGCGCTTTCATTCCATTTCTATCCTTATACAAAGGATTAACACACAATACATATCTTTCCTCTTTGGTTACAGCCTTAGCACAGACTTCGAGGTTAAAATCTCATCGCAATCATCCATCGCAATGTCCAATAGCCATACACATATGAACCATCACCCCTCTGACTCCGATATTGAACTATCGGAAGTCGTTAACATAACATTTAAGCCTTAAAAAGGCTCACCACACCATAGCACCATTATAAAGGAGTTTTTCTCCAAACCTTATAACAGATTTTAAGTATTACTTAGTTGCATTTATATATCATCCTGTCTGCTCATCGCTGGACCACTCTTCCACTATGACCTTTGTCTCTCTGAATGCCGATATGCGATTTCAGAACCCTCGATTTTCCATTAGTGCTTAATCGCTATTGGCGTATCATCATTCCATGATACTGTTGACTCTTGACGCCTTCGATCACTGACATGCGATTTAATCGTGACCCTTAATCTAGCCATGATCCAATAGTCCACAATTAATCACTGCTTTCCCTTTGCACACCTTTAAGGCTCGTTCTAATCCCTTTAAAAGGGTCTTCACCGATGCGACATGATCTGGACGATTGATCTTAAGAGATCTAACAGTTCCTTTGTCTCACTCCTCATTCCTCCGTCCTTCATTTTATAAAGAAATTATGCTAAGTCTTCAATATTTTCTCTATGACATGGTTTCTTTAAAGGGTTTTGGTCTCCTGTGTTTCACTTCCACTGTTCAGCTTCCGCTGAACTATACTCCTTCACGGGTTCTTACTTCACAACTCCTCTCCAAAGCTAATTCTCATTTTCACTTGGATTCAATGATTCCTCGTGATTGCTCTGGACCATATTATGTCTCTACGTACTTCAGAACTCTTCTTGCAATCATTACAAAATCTACGAGTTCATAATTTACGTGTAAACCAATAATTCATTATCCGTTCACACATTTTCACAGTTCCAAGATGAATCTATGTATATTAACATAAACAATTTATTACAATTGAGACTCTCGGTCTCTCGCACAGGCCTCATTCTCAACACTTGTTGCCTCCTGCTTTGCCCGTGGGCTTACATATGCTTATATGGAAACTTGGATCAGATTACTGATCTCATCCTCTCTTTAATTCACTTACTAAAGCCCTAAAGCTCTACATGCATGCATATATTTGTGGCAGACTTTATCCACTCTAGCTTTTCTTTGTTTGAAAACAAAAAAGTCTCCTTATCAACTCAATGGTCCACATATATTCTTTTATGCCTAAAACCTCTCCCTTGCTACTAGGATCATGGAACTACTTATGTTCTCATTTATTTGTTTTGAAAGCATCTAAAGGCCTAAATATTACTTTTAGTTGGAGCTTAGGAAACTAATTCCCAAAATGCATGACCCCCTATGTCTACTATTTACAATGATTTTCCTTGGGTTGAATGCTCCTGCATCAGACTCCCAAAGCAGAAAATATTCATAATGTCCTGATCATGTGTCTTCTGGTGTTGTCTTCCTAGATCACATACTTTGTTTTGTAACTATTCAAATGCTTTTCTTCTTTGTTGTTGTTGTACTTTTGTTGTCTTTTGTTCTATTTTCTTCTTTCTATCAATCAGATTCAAGTTTTGATTGATCTTTCTTGCTGTTGCTACCATTTTCCTCCATCTGAATTGCTTCATCATCTGATGCCACATTTTTTCAATTTCTATGTCCAACATAACTTTGGGCTAGTCCATTTTTTGCTTTATATTTCTTTCTTTCAGGTTCTTGCTATTGTCTTCTACACTGACTCCTGCTTGGCTTGCTGCCATTTTTGCTTTACTTTCTTCATCCTTTGGTTTACTTGTTGCCTCCCTGTCATCCTTACCCTCTGTCATGACTAAATCATGATTGTTCAACATTCTCTCCAGCAAATTAACGTCTCTTCTCCATGGATTGAATTCTTCCACAAAATTCTCTTCTTTAACCTTTATTTGGCTATTCACTTATGCCAAATCTCCTCCAGGAATTGCAACAAAACCTGCACACTCAAACCACTTTTTAAAATTAAAAGCATAAGGTTGTTGTGCCTTATCTTCCTCTGGCAACAATTTAGTTCATTGCTCTGTTTTCTCCTTCTGTTCCGTCAGCACATCAATATGTTGTTTTGAATTCTCAAAAGAATTCATGAGACAGCCTATTAGTCTCTCTTCCACATCATCTGTCCTAATGATGTCCTCCTACTCTTGTCCATTGTAGTGAACTCCTTTTCCTGCAATCATACTATCATACTTTGAATTCTGCAACAAATACTCCAGCAATGCAATTTCTCTGTGACACTTTGCCAGTATTTCGTCATCACACATCCATGCATTGTTAAGTTCCTTATACTTCTATTAGTTTCAACGGATTTCTCCATGAAACACTCTTTTAATAGTGTTCTTTCTCCCTCTGCTAAGTCTTGTGCATAGACTTCTTCCTTCTTAACATCTTTCAGTAGATGTTCTTCTTCCTCAACCGCTTCCATGGCTATTTTTATTGTGCCTATCATCATGGTGAACTGATGATCCCTTACTATGTTTTCAGCTAATATAGTTTCTTATTGTTTATCTTCTCTTCTGAAGATATCTTCAAATGGATTTTTTTCTCCTGTAATATTTGCCATCATACACAAATTATCAGTTTTAAAAATATAAGGCCTTATGGTCTCACTTGATGGTTCAGCCATCATATCTCCTTGGTGGTCTACATCATTTATATGCTTCAGAAATTCTTTGATGGTATCTTCTTTAATCTCCTCAAGCCCTACACTTAGTTGCTTGACATCCTCCACCAGTTGTATATGAGATCTATCTACCTCATCTTCCTTCAGAACAGAATTTTGATTCTGCTGGTATTTTTCCTTCTTCATGACAATATTAGCTAATTGTCCTTTACCTGAAAACATACACAAATTGTTAGATTTAAAAACATGTGACCTTTTGGCCTTACTTGAAGTTTTAGTCTTCAAGTCTTCATCTTCACTATCTCCTAGAAATTCTCCTCGTTCTGGTTCACAAATGGATTCCTCCATTTCTAACTCAACTTCCTTGAGTTTTCCCTTTAACCACTTCACTTTCTTTTGATGTAGCCTTCTCTGCATTTCATGCCATTCGATTGGCTTCTTCCTCAAGACCCGACCTAGTCTCTAGCTTTCCTCACACATTCTCCTTAATACATCGAGTTGTTCTTCTAATTCAACAATCTCTTTCTCAATTTCTTCTTGACTCATCTTCTTTCCATTTGCTTTGGCATCCTTCTTCTCATATCCTCTATTGTGGCTTCTCTCTGAACCTCTGCTATGACTATCGGTAGTCATCTTCTTTTCTTCTATCTTCATGAGGACCTTTGCAACAGCCTCTACAACAATTAGTCCTCCTCGCTGCAATCTTACCTTACTAACCTCCCCTTGCTCAGTCTTTTTGGTAAGCACATGTCCTCTATCTGTAACCTCTTCTTCTTGAGCAACACCTTTGCTCCTTCTAGGCTTCTACAATCTCCCACTCTCTCTTGTGAACACTTCAGCTGTCCTCTCTGTCCAATTTCTTATTGGATTATTTAGGTTCACTGCCACTTTTCTATCAAAGTATTCTCCTTACTTTGTCTTCAAAAACACACCTAGTTCTTCTCTCATAGTTTTTCTTGATGTCACCTATGCATTACTATAAAAAATGCACATTCTTAATTTTAAACAGAACACATCACCTCACTTCCAAGATCTCAACATGATCTTGTTTCACCACTCTAGTTTTCCTTTGAATGGATTGTCCTTTGTTTTGTCTCCAAGTCCTCTTTCCTTCAAAACTTACTTCTTTCTCTTTCTTTCAAGGAATCCTCTATTCCTGCTTACTCCAAGCTTCTGCTGGAACTGCTACAATCTTCCATAGTAGTCTTTATCATTCAGCACATTACCTCTTCTTGTGTGCAAATTCCTTTTCACAGAAATCTTCCCCACTTTATTTCTGCTCTAATTTCAAACTTTTTTTCTGATACAAATCTGCTCTGATATAAACTTATTCTCTGATAGTAATTCTCCTCTGGTACCACTTTTTGGTGTAGGTCTACACCCATCATATAATAATACTTAAGAAACTGATGCCAGGGTAACACTACCCACACATACCGACAGTATGGATTAACAACAATAATGCATCTACACCTTGTCCCAAGATATTTAACTCAATGAACTTAAATCTTTAGACCATTTAATGGTCAAGTGGACCTTTTATACAATTGTTTTTTTGTATCGGAACTAATCACCCTACCTGAATCCTTTATCGGGACTCAATCTCTCCTTAAAAGCCTTCATTGAACACTTTATTAAAGTCTTCCCTTAAATCATTCGTATCGGAACTCATTAAACCCTTCAGAGCCTTTCAAAACCTTTAATTCATGCATATATATGCTTCCCCCTTATAACATGGGATCATATATATATAAAGCAAATAAAACCATATATCAGCGCTTTTATTCTATTTCTAATCCTTATACAAAGGATTAACACACAATACATATCGTTTCGCTTTGGTTATGGCCTTAGCATAGACTTCGAGGTTAAAACCTCATCACAATCAGCCATCGCAATGTCCAATAGCCATACACATATGAACCATCACCCCTCCGACTCTGATATTCCACTATCGGAAATTGTTAACATAACATTTAAGCCTTAAAAAGGCTCGCCACACTGTAGCGCCATTATAAAGGAATTCTGCTCCAAACCTTATAGTGGATTTCAAATATTCCTTAGTCACATTTATATATTGTCAGGTCCACTGATCCCTAGACCACGCTTTCGCTACGACCTCTATCTTCTCCAAACACCGATATGCGATTTCTGAACCCCTAATCTCTGATTAGTACTTAATCACTATCAGTGTATCGATGTTCCATGATACTACTGACTCTTGACACCTCTAATTGTTGATATGCGATTTAATCATGACCGTTGATCTCGACACGATCCAACGCTCCACGATTAATCGTTGTTTTCCCTTTACACACCTCCAAGGCTTGTTCCAATCCCTTTAAAAGGGTCTTTGCTAATGTGACATGATCTGGACCGTTGATCTTAAGAGATCTAACGGTACCTCTGTCTCACTCCTCGTTCCTCCATCCTTCCTTTTATAAATAAGTTAAGCCAACTCTTCAGTATTTCCTCTGTGACATGGTTTCTTCAAAGGGTTTTGGTCTCCTGTCTTTCACTTCCACTATTTAACTTCCACTGAACTAGACTCCTTCGCAGACTCTTGCTTCGCAACCCATATCCAAAGCTAATTCTAGTTTACACTTGGATTCATTGATTCCTTGTGATTCCTCTAGACCATATTATGTGTCTACGTACTTCAGAACTCTACTTGCAATTCATTATAGAACCTACGAGTTCATAATTTACGTGTAAACCAATCATTCATTATCTGTTCACACATTTTCACAGTTCCAAGATGAATCTATGTATATTAACATGAACAATTTATTATAATTGAGACTTTCGGTCTCTCGCACAGGCCTGATTCTCAACAATTCTAGCCTCCTACTTTGCCCATGGGCTTACATATGCTTATATGGAAACTTAGATTGGATTACTGATCCCATCTTTTCTTTAAATCTCTTAATAAAGCTCTAAATCTCTACATGCATGTATATATATGTGGCAGACTTTATCCACTATAGCTTTTCTCTGTTTTAAAACAAAAAAGTCTCCTTATCAGCTCAATGGTCCACATCTAATCTTTTATGCCTAAAAGCTCTCCCTTGCTCCTAGGATCATGGAACTACTCATGTTTTCATTTATTTATTTTGAGAGCATCTAATTAAATCACACTTAAAGGCTTAAATATTAATTTGGCTTGGAACTTAGGAAACTAATTCCTAAAATGCATGACCCCCTATGTCTACTATTTACAATGATGTTCCTTAGGCTAAATGCTCCTGCATCACACCAGGAGGATTCTCCTTGCTCTAGCCACACATTTCCTCCATTCCGCCAACTCTTGGGCACTAGTTGCTGCAAGCTTGGTGACTTCTTGATCAATGATGCTCTTTAACCCATTATCCTCTAATACTACTTCCATGAGATCCTTCCAAGCTATATAATTTGAGCTGCCATCAAGGGCATACTCAAGTCTCAAACCATTAACTGCCATTGATGAAATTGAGATGTGATAAGAACTCAAATTTTATAATCGGGAACTATAAACTGTGTAATTCTCCCTTCTTGTATGTTTTTCTTCGCTTTAATCACCTTTGCTCTGATACCATGTAGAAATTTCACCTATAGATCAACTGATAATGCAATGTACTAAAGCAATATACTAGATCTACTTCTACAACAAACTTTGTAGAAGCTTAATCAAATATGAGCAATATTAAATGGAACACATATAACAGATGAAGAGAAAGCATACACACATGAACAAAGAAGAATAACCCAGGCAAAGCCTCAGCCTAAAACCCCAATCTTTGTATTATCATACAAGTGGAAATATGTTTAGATTACACAAATCCTTAGCTCGGAAACTATCCATCTCTCAGTACAATCAAACAATACATCTCACAGACTGAGTAGACAACACATATGCCTTTCCTCAGCCCTCCAAGCCTCCTGTTTCCTTTTGCAGTTTTCCTTGGGGTCCAGTGATGCCACTTGTGTGAATTGGCCTCATCACACACTCACTAAACTAAAGATGTAATTGCGCAATCCTCAAGGAATGAATTCCTTCTACATGCAAGACATATCCACTAAGGAATATTCCTGCAACTGATAGTACACTTTCCCACCATTTGATCTCAACTGGGTCTTTGAATGAACTGACATGCATGAGTTATTTATGAGAGAATATTTAGTTATATGAAGTGCAGTAGTTACATTCATGCAAGAATTAACTAACTAAACTCGCAATTAATTCTACAATCTGTTAGAACTAATTTAACTAGACTTAACTCAGTCAACTGAGCTAACTAATTACAACTCAAGGTACAACTCATCCTCATCTCCTTAACTAAGGGATAAATTTCTCAATCAATGGAGAAACTGTTGCATGTCTTCACATAGACTTCATGTTTGATTTTCTCTATCTAATTAACTCAAGATGAATTAATTAATTATTAATAAAACAACCGCTAAAAACAAATTCAAATTTTACTTCAGGGACTAACTAAAATAGGATGGTATCCCGAAATGCTATTTATGACAGTGCTATTTTTAACACTTCTATATTTAGCATTTCTTGTTGCTATTATCAACACGTGGTTTGTACGGATGCTAGCAAGGAAGGTGTAGGTGGCGTATTAATGTATGAAGGTAGGGTTCTTGCCTACGTGTCAAAAAAGCTTAAAGAGTACAAGAAAAATTATTCAGCGTATGACTTGGAGTTGACAGTGGTGATTCATGACTTAAAGTGTGGGAACATTACCTGTTGGGTAAGAAATTTTTGTTGATGACTGATCGGCATATTCTGATTAACATATTTAAGTGTTAGGAAAGCTCGTTGGGAAAATTTTCTAAATGAATTTGATTTTGAAATCAAACATTTGAATGGAAAAAAAAATCAAGTGGCAAATGCTTTAAGTTGAAAGGTAAATTGCTTATATAAAATTTCTTTTGGTGAATCACTAACTACTTTTTTTGAGCAGATTCATGAATCAACCATGCAAGATTTAGTATATAAACATTTATGGTGGCAAGCAAAAATTTCAAACAGCCATGAACAACAATTGGGATATAAAATAAATGCAAAATATTTGCTAATTTATAGGAAGAGGATTTATGTGGCTAATCAAAAACATCTTAAAAAATTAGTTTTAGATAAATATCACAAGATTCCTTATGTAGGCCACCCCGGATACCAAAAAATAATTTCTACCCTAAGGAAGGAATTTTTCTGGCCTGATATGAAGAAGGAGGCAGCAGAATATTTAGCAAGATGTCTCGAATGCTAGCAAGTGAAAGCTGAGCACCAACACCCAATAGGATTACTTCAACCTATGTCTATCCCTGAATGGAAATGGGAAACCATATCCATCAATTTCATTACTGAACTACCTAAGTCAAAAGGCAAAACAACTCCATCATGGTGGTGGTGGAAAAATTGAGCTGTCTTCACATTTTTTTACTGTTTAGTCAACTTATAAAGCAATACAAATTGCTAACATTTTTATGCAAAACATTTTCAAATTACATGGAATCCCCAAGATGATCATTTCCGACCTAGATGTAAAATTTAGATGAGCCTTCTGAAAGGCCCTTTTTGAGGGATTGGGCACACCACTGCACTTCAGAAATGCATATCATCCTCAAACGGATGGAGAGACTGAGCAAGTAAATAAATTTGTTGAAGACATGTCGCGAGATTACTTAATGTAACGTCCAACTAAATGGGAGGATTACCTACACTTGGTAGAGCTTACCTATAACAACAGATACCATGCAGATTGAAATATTTCATATTGAATTCTGAATTCTTTCAACTCTCTGTATAGAGAGAGAATTGATATTGAAATATATTAGTTAATACGTATATTAAATACAGTATATATAAGACCACATAGAAAGTTAAATCATTAAAATTTATTTATTTTCCTAGAAATATATATGAAATTCTTGACATAAAGTAGTTAACATAGATTTTCAAATAATTTATTTAAATATCTTGATAAAATATTTTTGAAAAGTATAAGATTTAAACATTTTAATCACAAGTCTCATTACCTCTAATTACTTTACATTATATGTTTTTTTTATTATAGTCAACGTCATTTTTCTATTTGAAACATAATTTTCATAGAACAATTTGCAAACTCTCGAGCTTCTCATTTAGAGAGTCATAACTAAATGGGTGATGTCTATATGCGATTGTTCTTAGGATAATCTCAATCGTAAAATGCATGCGGAGAAGTTTCTTCTTCTTTATTCCGAAACAAGTGCTACCAATTGTGTGAGGAACCCCCGACGAGAAAGAAAAGAATGAATCATAGGGGTTGGAGATCACAAACGCTAGAGGGGGAAGGACGGTTCAAAGTATTTTCCACTCAAAATTTGTTTAGTGGGGAGTCTGTTGGCCTCGTATCCCAACTGATGTAGGAGGCTGGATCGGAGCAGGCCACAGCCTTCACAGTGCAGCCAACGATGTTTCCACTGGCTCGACACTGTATGCTGTACTTGCCTCCAACTCCACAGCATGATTTAGTGGCGGCCTTAAACCCTGCATTTTTGAATGTTGAGTATACTGCATCATTCATTCATAATTTCATCTGGTACTTTGAATATATACACAAATAGTTAGCACATAATGGGATAAGGGTATAGTATAATACCATATTTGGAGGGTTCGCGAAGAAATCGTAGATGATGTCACATGTATTGACAAAGATGATAGTGACGTCATTGAGTTGCTTGCGAAGGGGGCAGAGCTGAACTCTGAGAAGTGTGTTGTAATGTAGAACTGCGTCGTTGTAGGAAATGGAGCAGCCATGCTTATTGAAGTAATTGGGAGAATGGGGTAAATAAGTGAGACAAAAGGGCCCGCACCCTTGAGGGGCCACGTCCCTCACAGGAAAAGTCCTCACTCCGTCATTGTACAGAGTTTGCACAGCTCCTGCAATAGAATTTGCAGTCTTTGGAGGAATGGTAGTTTTCACCTGGTTGGGGTTGAGTTTAAGAATTATGTATCCGTAGATGAAGTCCTTTCCCCGATCTCTATCGTGTATATCCCGCTCTTGAATGCTTCAACACGTGGGAGATTGCTTAGCAAACCTGTATTAACATTCCATCACTTCTTGATTCAATATCCATTACTATTACTATTTAGATTACACACAAAGACTACTATTACTATTTACTATTTAGATTACGTACAAATGCTACTTACCATTATCCTTGATGGTGGCGAGAACCTGTTGCCGGAAAACCTTGAACTGATTGAGCTGAACCCGGAGAGAGATCAGAGCAATGAATGAATCCTAATCATGAGCAGTGGCACCTGCCGCAGCAATGTTGGCTCCAACCCCGAAATTTGAACCCACTGACTGCAAATATGGACTTAGAAACGGTAATCCCAGTGCCTCGGCTGAAACATTGATAACTTTTGCCATCAAATATATATTTAGGGTTGCAGTAAACAAAGATGAGTAGGAAAAACAAATGACATAGTAACTGGACTTAATTAACGTACCGGAGAAATCTATGGAGAGCCTTCCGTCGTTGTATCTGCTTGTGGGTTTGCCGAAGAGTTTTTCTCCATAGGGAGGGGAATCAAACTCGTTATAGGGGAACACAAAGTGGACGGTACCCTTATCCGAGGTTGAATCCCCAAAATTAAATATGGTCGGGTAATTACAGCGAGCTTGAGACAATATTGGAAGAATAGCCATAGCTACAAGTATGGCCATTAAATAACATTAGTCACGCGCTGCAGCTCCATTGCAATGTCCACGATAATCTTCTGATACAACGATTACTGTTAAGGGTACGGACGCAAAGAAGGGTAATGGAATGAATGAAGTCCCCCAAGAAAGTTTCTCTGTAATGAATATGAGCGCCGTGTGTGAGCATTATAAATACAACAAATCTTTATCGCACGTTCCGAACTGTGCTCATGTCGATATTGAACACGGAGGCATCTTCGAATCTCCTCCCTTCTCTTCATGTGCGGTCTGCTACGAAGGCGTGTTTCAAAATCATACAAAAATTTTGCAAGACTTCTGGACGTTCACTGAGTCAGTTAAGAACCTAGATAGGTGTCTTTTTAAGGTGGTTCAGTGTACCAAATATGTTATGAGTTATTTTACAAATAATATCAAGCTTATTTACTATTCTCGGGAGTGGATTGATTACTATTCTCGGGAGTGGAGTGGATTGATTATTCTCGGGAGTGGGAGTGGATTGATTACTGTAATTTAACCATTATGTTTTTTTGGTTTAAAAGTTATAGAAATTCTGGTTATATTTTCAAAAAATTTAGTAGGGATTTTTGTAAATCCAAATAAAAGTGGTCAAATTTCATAATTTTAGGTGTCTTAGATGTTTTAGATGGTGTTGAATCTATTGACTCCAATTTAAATCGGGTTACACACAAACCTATAATAACATAAAATTTGGTGAGATTTCACAAACATATAATAACATGAGTTAATTTATTTAAATCACGTTAACATAAATTTGGCGAGATAACACTAATATATAATAACATGTGTTAATTAATTTAAATCACGTTACGGACAAACATGTAATAACATAAAATTTGCTAAGGTAAGACAAACATATAACAAGGGAAGCTGCGAGGCAGCTAGTCCCTGCATGAAGTTCAAGGAGGGTCTCATGTTCATAGTGCTCGCAGTGTTGTTAAATTGTGGGCAAAGCCGAACTTGAGGAAGCGTCTCATGTTCATAGTGTTGGCAGTGTTGTTAAATCATGGGCAAAGCTAGCATTGTTGTTAAATCGTGGGCAAAGCCGAACTTGAGATGTACAAAGTCGAAACGCTTAGACCTTTTGAATTTCCTGATGAAAAGAATAAATGAGGTATCCCAGGCATTAACCTTATACAAACAGGTATAACCCTCACAGCTGAGTTCAGCTGGTTGAAATAAAATTCAGATACTATTTCTTGGGGAATGGCATATGCATGGGTGGCCTTTTACAAACCTGACATCAGAGATTCATCTTTGAGCAGGTTAGCCCCCAAGACGAGATTCTGAAGTTTAAATATGTAAAGCCATATCGGTTTGATTGAACCTTTTGCCTTGTGATTCATTGTTGGAGTGATATAAACTTGGATGGCCACAACGAGATGCCACAAATCCAAATTGATATAAGACCATCGTTAGTACTGATAACACTATAGCACCAAGTTGAAAATTTGCCAGGAGTTGTCCTCTCATTTCAAATTCTTTGGACTCAAACGCTAAAGCACTAGTAACTGCAATCTAATCTGACAAGCATAACAAAAACATACAATATTGAAAATATCTCTAGTGATTATAGATTCAGCTCTATTTCTCATGTCTTCTTGTTGCCTACCACATGTGCTGAAGGTATCGTAATATTTTCTGTTGTATTTTTCAGCTGCCCCAAGTCCTATGTCTCACTAGAAGAATATTAATGAACCTGCCATTACAGCCTCTGTTGAAGCTAAACCTCCGCTTAAGAAAGGAAAGAGAGGTTTCCACCTGACCTCAGCACCATCATTCTTCAACAGAATTTGAAGTGCTCTCTAACTTGATAACTTGATCTTGCAATTTGTTAGGTATGCTTGTTAGATTAACTATGCTTGATCCTTGACTTGGTGATATTTGCTAAGATATCCTTCCTTTTTCTTAATTGGCAGTTGATCCATGGGTCATCCCGTGACTTGAGTTATTGATGGGGAATTTGAGAATGCTTATCTTATCACTGTGATGGTTGGTTCGGAGAAATTAAGAGGGGTTTTGTATGAGATGCCGACAGGGCACTAGTAACTGCACAAATTCTTCTAATTGAAAAATGAGTAACAAATAATAAGTGAATTTAAAAAAGTAAAAAAAAAAAAAAATCACTTGATAGATGTTGCTCTCGAAAAGCTTTTATCTTTGCCTTGGCACTGCTCTATGTATTGTTCCCCTTCATTATCTGCGATGCTCGAAGGCTAGCAAAGCAAGTTGACACTGGAGAGGCTGTATCAACCATAGAATTCATCACTGAGACAGAATTTGGTTGATTGGGAACTGTCTTCAAAGAAGATCCCTCATGAATTCCTTCTACTGGCCAACCAGTTAAAGAATCACTTCCAGCATCCAATGAAAACACTCTGTAAGGATAATCAACTTTGTTGTTTTCTACTGGAAATATATCTTGGGGAAGCAGCTCCATATTTCCTGCATTAACCACAAGGAAAAGACTGAGCCACAAATAAATTTTCTGAACATTGCACCGATTTAGCACCAAAGGCTGGACCAAAATGATTTGCTATAATTATTAATGATGTCTTTGACAGGAAGAGTGGGGTCACCACCATCCACAATTGACGCAGGAAAAGGTCCAGTGGCATTGAAAGATTCATGTGTCTGAAACATTTCATGCAATTGAGACGCTTTAGATGAAATAGATGGAAGGTGAAAAATTTCCCCAGATTTACCCTCATTTGGAATGTCTCCAAATGCAGTTGGAGAAATTAAATCATCCATAGAAGACTGCAACAACATACTTGGAGAAGTTGATAAACCTAAGCTAGCTATATCTGGCTTGTTTGAAAACTTCACCAAATAATCATTTGTAGTCTCATCATTTACCAATAAAGATGTTGATTAAAAAATAGGAGCATCAAAAGTTTCACCTTTCGTAGTAAACTTAGGAACCAAATTAGCCGAACTCTGAATGTGTAATGATTCCGAAGGAGGACATGATCCAGAAAATGCCTGCGTTGATGTCGAAGTGCTGCTTTCCTGTTGTAATGGAGACCCTGGTACATTGATTTCCCCTGCTTGATGAATTGCAGCTAAAACTTAAGAAGAGGAGATATTGGAAACAATCACAGTTTCTGGAAGTATGGATCGTGTTTCCTCAACTTCTATCTGTGCAGATTCAATCATGGGATGTTTATGTATCACATTATCAATTTGTGAAATTTGGGATTCTGCAAAGTCATCCTTCACATGGGGTGACATAGTAGCCTGTAGATTTTCATGAGAAATTAAGGTATTTTCACACATATTCCCTTCAGTCTGGTTTTCAGGAGATGGGAATTGGGAAGACAGAAAATATGATTCTTTAGAGCACTACTCCTATTTTCAGCCACCGGGCCCAAAACCTGGATGGCTACACGTTTCTTGAGAATTCCATGTTCTTTCCTGTCGAGAGCGGCTTCTCTCTAACAAAAAGAAAATCATACAAAATAATATTATTCCCTGCATAGGGACTGCCATGATATAGATCCAAAGAAGACTTGTAGTATGTCATAGATGCTTACTAGAGCTTCAACTTTTTTTTGTTCCTCTATTATTAAAAGAAAGTTTAACCTAAGATGAACATGCCTACCACCTTTCAGGCGAAATAGATCATCCCAGAACCCCTTCTCAATTATTATCGGGTTTCCAATGTCTGCCGGTAAGTCAACATACTCAGAGGAAATAATTATTTCAAACATGTTACCAATATTTAGTAATTAACATGGAAAGCAATGGTTTAAACAAACAAACTTGTTTTAGAAATTGAATTGCCCTTGCTATCAAGAAGTGATACTACTAAATTGTCTCAAAGATTCAGCACAGGACTACACCAGCATTGACATGGTCAAAAAGACGGAAGCACATAAACCAAGTTGGAGTTAAACCATTGCATGAGAACCAGTCACTTACAACGTAAAATTTGAATTCCATGTTGTTGTCCTATCTCCATCTGCCTTGGAGGGCTTTGTATGGTACTCCCTTTTCCCAACATTAACTAGAACACACAAAAAGAGGAAAATAATCAAAATTATTAACTTTACTCATCACAGAAGAGAAAAAACAACTGCATGTTAGGAAGTACTTAAAATGGGAGTTACACATTGTAGATTCCACCAACAGTCTGGATTCAATGACATAAATCTTTAACATACAAAATTGAAAGAAGACCATACCTTTTATTGACACATATCTTCCTCCTGTTCAACAAGATCAACAACAAAAACAACAGGCAACATTTTCATTGAATACCTTGCAAGTTAATCCCTGAAGTTAATTTATATAAACTATTTCACCAAATAAAAACAGAATCACAGCACAAGAAAGATCAGTTGAATTATTTTTGCAAGTTAAAAATGAAAGTCAGAAACTTGGTGTAAATTCAAGCAGTCACTTAAGTGGCATGCTGACATTTGAGAAATCAAAATTTTAGATGAGTGTCCTCCTTGTGTATCCTTTGTCCTACCACATATCTGTCTAGAATATCTGGTAGATAATTGTGACCGTGGCTCTCCACTGCTTATGATGAAAAGGTCATGAGAGAATGACTGAAGGATTATCCAGAGAAAGGGTAACTATGATTGATAAAATTATATTATAGATTGTACAACCATTTAATGTTTAGCACAAATGATAGTCTTTAAAAATGCTTGTGATAAGCTAGATGCAGTAGCTGGACCTCATGCACTTGCCCTACTTGCGTGGGTAGGTAGGGGGAAGGTGTTTTTGCTGTAATGATGACTTAGCATGTATCCATAGAACATGAATATTGTGACAAATACATCCCCTTTATTAATATGGTGTCAGGCTTTCCAAAGTAGAAAGACATAGAGCATAGGACTTCATTATTGCAGACAATAAACAATGAATGGAAAAGAAACATAGTGGAATTTTTTTCCTTAAACACGAATGAGAATTTTTGGAGAAAGGGTAATTTTTAAAGATAGCCTGCCACTATTGCAACAGGGAAAACTATTTCATAAATGCCAGAAACAGGTTAATTACAACATATCTTTGGAAACTTGAACCGACTCATGTGGGGCTAAGCAAAATGTTCATTAAACCATGCGAGCTAAGATCCTTTGACAAAAAAAACATAGTGAACTTAATATAGCTTAGAAGTATTTATTTCTAGTAGTCAAAAATTAAACCTCATCCTATCATTTCTGAATAAAAATAGTCTTGAAACTTAAAACACCAAAATATGCATCGACTGAACATGAAGTCGGAATTAAGAATTTATTATTCTCACCTGTTGCCTCGGTAGGCAGATTTACAGACTCAAGAACTGCATAAAATGAAAGCCCAAATACCATAATTTAGTCTAAAAACCACTTGACATCGGAAACTAAAGAGACCCAATAGCACAGAGAAAAGGATAAAAGACAACAATCATTCCTCAGATAGTAAAATTCAATTTTACTGATGGCAATTTTGGCATGCTTAAATATGTTGAAACTTTTAAGATAAGATGCTCACCTGATACTCGAATGCTTCCAGGCATTGGATAAATATATTTTCTTTAATCTTCAGGCTATATAATGAAAATAAAAGCTACTTATTTGCTTTCTCTGTAACTAGTCCTCCTTGTCCTGTAAGAAGGTAACTAAGCTAATTCAGAGAAATTTCAAGCCACCCAATCTTCTATTAACCCTTTTATAGAACAAGCCAAGTTGCAGTTCAAGCCCAATACGAATTATAAGCAAGAACCAGATAGATTATAGAGACAGAAATATGTTTCCCAAGTTCTAAAACCCATATACGAATTATAAGCACGAACCAGATAGATTATAGAGACAGAAATATGTTTCCCAAGTTCTAAAACCCATATAATAGGTTTTCCTGCCAACCAAGAAGATGAAGAGAATATACACACGTGTGACTCTTTTTGACTTAAGTACCAAAAAAGAGGCGAATCTCAATCTTTACAATTTTAATAGTATTTTCTAGTGGAAAGGGTTTTCATATTTTTCTTTATCATCTACAGTTTATAAATCTCTATTTAACTTTGTTCGTTGCTTGCTATTACATAATTGTATAGTTGTAGTGACCAACTTGGCAGCTACAGGAATAGCTCCAGCTGAAAGTAAAAGAGTTTATTTTGCAAGAATCTTCAAAAGCATCAGTATTCCTTAACTTTATTACTTTTTCCACCTCTACAATGACACAAACAGTCACAATGACGCAAACAGTCACATATCAAAATGACCAAAAATATACAAATTTTTTCTTATCAGATTCAATATATCATAGAATTGACACACCCATATTGTGAGAACAGGGTTTGCAAATTCAAAACTTCAGGCCAAATTGAGTTTGGGGTTGATGCTAGACTGTAAATTTTGCCAAATCAAAGAGGCAGAGTCATTTCAATGATAAAGAAAAATATTTGAAAACTTTTCAAATGAAGTGGGTTAACAAAAGTGCAGAAGTGAGGTTACCTGAGGCTCAGCTGCAGTAAAATTAGTATTTTTCTATGTGTTTTAAACAAGATTTCTTAATTTCATCAGCTGGTCAATTTCTATGGGATCCAACCAGACAAGTTATAAGCCATCTTAACCAAGGTAGTTGAAGGTATGATTATTGCAATTGTATGTGAACTTCTTGTTGCTGGTGAGAAGCTTTTGCAAGCACTGAGCAGCAATACTTGTAAAACTGCCTTTGAATTCCGTGTACTCCGCAAGCACCACGGTGACCCTCGCAACAAAACTGTATATCAGAGATTCCTTAGATAACACTACAAAAATCCAACCCTCAAAAAAATTAAGAGAACTTCAGGGATTTTGTGGAGAAAATTGATGAAACCACACCCAATTTCGTAAAGGAGGAAGAGGCCTTTTAGAAGAGAAGGAATCACGTGTAAACCTGTTATGAGAAAGGAGGCAAGGAGTAACATTAGAATGCTCAAACAATGAAAATTAGCATTAGAATACTCAAACAATGAAAATATATGAAAAAGGGGAAAACAAAATTTTATAAACAATTTAATATATAATATAAATGTAAGTTTCAATTATTTATAATAAGAACATCGCTTACATGCATTTTGACAGACGTTGTCTTGCTCCTGCTTAGCTTGTACTTCAGGGAATGGCCTCCCACTTCCTAAACTTCGAAAATGAACTTCTAAAATGAGAATGAAGACATGTGGAAGGTGACCCTAAACACTTTGATAGACACTTGTCTAAAGCCACAGCCACCCTTGAAGCCTCAGTACCCACAACGAATGTGTCGTCTGTTGCACCAGCCACCCCCATGGAGGCTCAGTACACTACCCAAAGGTGTCATCAGCTGATGTTTTCCAGAATGTCAAACACCTGATATTGCGAGGGCAAATAATGAGGGGTTTGGATGGGCTGAACATCCATGTCCTCCAATATTCTAAAATCACCATGATCTTTGTCGTTGTAGCAGTTGCTGCTGGTGGCGCTATGATGAATGACTGCAGATACCGATGTCTTCCTATCATTCAGGTTCTGCAATCCATTTTTAATCTTCGGTACTTTGACTTGAGAACTGTACTGATCACCCGAATACAAATTGATTTCTTCATGTTGATTACCGGACGTAGAGGACCTCTTTCGTCCAGTGAGGGACTGAACAACCGCACGAAATTCAGATGTGCTCGTATTGACCATGGTAGGGTTTGAGATTTGGACTACCCTCACCGCTTTATCTGTGGGTCTTTTTGAATTGCAGGGTTCTGCTTTTGAACTTATTCCTTCAGAAACCTTCTGCGCCATATTTATTGGCTACATCTGAAATTAATTTTGTGTAGGTTTATGGCAGAGCTTTATACCTAGATATTCTATTTACAAAACCTTCCATTCTCAATTCTGAGAATTGGCTGACACTATATAGAGAATCCCCAATAATTCTTCATCCATGTGCTGCAGAATTGAAGACTCGTCGTATGTAAAATTGTAACATTTGGACTGTTGGTCTAGGGAATAAGGGAAGCATACGAGATGTTTGGAGAAGAAGCAAAAAATCTAAGAATTGTGGGCAAGTGAGGGGCTTCATAGGAGGCGACACAAGACCTTTAGTTTACCCTGCAGGGTTCCTTTACTTTTACACGGCCTTTCAGTTTCTCATAGGGGGTGCAGTCTTCTGCATCTGCCTCGTGCATTAACAAACTCCAATTCCAAGTATGCCATTTGAGCAACCACATTATTAGGATTACTTGACATATGGAAAAATTTATCATTTAGAAACGTAAGAGTTATAAACATAGTCTAAATGGCAAGACGAGAGTGTTTGTGCCTTGCAGGAATACCATAACTCCTGAGGGGACTGCCAAAATCAAGTGATTGGTTGGGACCGCTACCTTTTGTGATAAGCACCTGCCATGAAAAAAGCCAACTACCAGCAACCTGGAATACAAAACAGAAAGATAAGTGTTATCCAAAAACAAACCGCCATTGCAAGTTTCTCTACAGCAGGCCTCAAATTTTTCCAGTAGAGCACCACTAGAAGTTGAATATTACATCGCTCTCTCATTGCTTATCTTTGCACAACATTCATTGCTTGTCTTTGCATGACATGGTTAAACTATTTTAGTTTTAACAACAATGGAAAATTGAGATGACTTACCACTAAAAGTGAAGACAACCAAGACAAGTGGAGAAGGTTTCAGGTGAAAGTACAGATAATTCATGGTGGAAGGAGCAAGGACCATGTTGTTCAAGCCATCAACCTAGCTAGCCTGCACAACTTGCACAACCTGCAGAAGACTCAAAAGACTCAGGGACAATTGTTCCAGTTTATGGAATGGCACCTAGATTGAAGTGGTGGTAGGTGGCAGGCGACAGGCGACAGGCGCACTAGACAAAAGCCTTCGCAGATGGACATGCCAAGTCTCTGACCTTGCTGACCTTGTCGTGAATCTTATGAGTTTATTCAGTATAACACTTAATGTTTTAAACTAATGTTGGCATTAGTTTACTGTCCTACGCGAAAAATTCCAAATGCTGACGGAGAAAAGAATATAACCTATGTTTTAGTCCCTCCTGCCTGAGGAAGAGGCTACATAAGACTATCAAATTTATTTTTCTTTAAAAGTTTAGTTATTCGTAATTGTTGCTTGTCATTTGTAATGGTAAGCAAGTGAAATTAATGTTAAGCTTCATCTTTTCGATTGCTATAGTCCTTAGCCATTTCCAGATGGTAGGGACTAATAACATAAAATTTGGTAAAGAGACAAAAGGTTGTCCCCACCGGATACACTAAGTTCACAAAGTAAAACACGAAAAATTTGGAATTGGATGAGATTCGTTTGGATTTTAGTGGGAATCTAAAATAATATTTCACACGTATTGTATTGGCTATCTCTGGATGAGTGGAGGCCTACAGATTCGATTGTCGAAGTCAATAATTATATTCTAAAAGGTTTAGTTTTAGGCCCTTCGAATTCTATAATGTCGCAATTGACTAAATTCTCAACGCTACATATCTGTTCATTTTCGGGGTTTGTATCATAATATACTATGGTTTTGGTTTTCTCAACGCTACATATCTATTCGTTTTCAGGGTTTGTATCATAATAGACTATGGTTTTGGTTTTTCGTGACAATATATTATTATTATTATTCAATTTTAAGGTCAGATATCAAATTTATGTATCTGACTCTTTCATTCAATTTTAAGGTCACTGCCAAGTGAGATGTCAAATTGGTGTATGAGACTCTTTGTTTGTGGGATAAGGGATCCACCAGACCCCCTTGTTTGCGGGGCAAGGGACCCACCTCCATGGAGTGATTTGACTACTAAGTCTATGAACACATACATACTACCCCTTTTGGTTTTCAACCTGTGACCTCTTAGGAGGAAACACATGCTCTTAACCATTAAAGTGTGGTGTACCTATTTGACATATCTTATATAAAATACATATATATTTCTTGGTGGTTTATGGAACAAATATTGATGTTATTTTTAGTTATGAAAACTCACTTGTGTTAAGGTGAGTTGGTTATCTTTCATGTGGAAATGATCCTACCAAGGAATCTTGTTATTTCTAGTGAAACTAAAATGAGAGTGAGGAGGATAATAGTCACTTATACCTACCACCTAAGCTACGAGTTGACAACATAGTATACTAGTAATTGCACCTAGAGGTGCAAAGGAATGCATATATAAGGAGTGGGAGAAATGTGGAAGGAAAATCTTAATTTCAGTGAGACTAAAACTAGAGAGGGGAGGATAATAGTGACTTCTACCTACAACCTGAACTCTCAGTTGACATATATTATACTAGAAATTGCACCTAGAGGTGCGAAGGAATGCATATAGGAGTGGGAGGAATGTGGAAGGAAAATATGGTCTTGAGCGACATATGAACCTACAACATGGCAAGGTTGACCATGGCTAAACTTTGTGACCATGTTTGACCATGTCTAAGCTTTCTTGACTATGTTTACTATGATTAAATATGGTCAATTCATGGTTGATCATGAACATGGTAGTCCATTCTTTTGCCTTGAAACATAATACAACGATCAAACACAATTTTTAGTGCATTCTCTATACTTCAGTGGGATGTTCTAGTAGTGAGATTTCATTCCACATTTATACTTGACCTGTCCTTAATTATTTATTTTTCTTCCATTCATCTATAGGAGGAAAGAGCTAGTTTTTTGTGAGCATTTATAATTGGAAAGAAGTGAGGGAACTAAATTCAACAACCATTTTAGGGAAACCATAAATACAAAGTGTTAGCATTTTTCATTCAAAGTGATTGTGTTACTTTAAAGTTACGTGATAAAAACAAAAATATGAAAAAATAAAACTTCTAGACAAACAAATTACTATTGATGCAAAAAACCATGTGAAACATTCACATGAAGAATAAAATAAAACACCAACAATCTATCCACTCAAGTTATCCTTTAGTGGAAGCAACAAAATGAGAGTTAAAAAAAGACGCAAAGAAACAACACTTTTTAATGACATCTAGAAGTAAGTTACCAACAATATAATATTCTAGGTATCATAAAAGGCACTAGAAATATTGACATATATATTTTAAGATGGAAAAAGAAATATCGAACCAACATAGTAGATGTAAAATAATTCTCTCCCATCCTAAATAGCCATGGAATTCTAACTGAATACAAGTTTTTGATGGAAAGAGAATATGTTAGGAAAACCTTTGCATTCATCAACCAACATGCTTAAACTTCAAGTGACAGGTATACATAAATAGGGAGGCTCGGTAGACATAATATGTTATGCATGTAAGATATTTTAAGTACATGTAAGATTCAAAGTCTAGGCAAGGGTAAATATTATCTCAAGACATTTTTTGAAATATATAGAAGTTTCAAGTCCATTCAAATACAAAATATGATATAGAGGTATAAAAATGATAGAGTAACAGAAAATAGTAAATATAGAGAAGGAAAAAATCCTAGTTATCTAAATTACAAAGTTTGAAACTTTGCAAAAAATTAGAATTTTAGGTGGATTAAAATAAATGAAAATGATGTAAGACAAATTAATATCAATTCAAAGAAGCCTTTAATCTCTACATGACCATATGTTCACCAAAGAAATGTCCTTCCATATCCCTTCTATAAGCACCTCTTAATTTGAGGTTTCTAATTTGGGTGATGCCAGGTATACCTCTAGCCATGTTAAGTAGGGAAAAAGGAACCAATTTTATTGTCGCTAATTGTATAATGAAAACTAAGGGGGTGGGGGGGGGGGGGGGGAGGCGGGGGGGTTGGCGACAATTGCTACTTGTGCTAGAAACTGTAAGTAATTTAAGCCAGCTTCTAACATTTTCCCTACAAATAAATGTAGCTCCTTAACTTCTTAGGAAGAATGCAAACTATTTTGACAATTGGTAAAGTGTAGTGCGATATTTCCCCCAAAGACCAATATTGGATGGTGTGGATCCTTCCAATCTATTAATTTTCATCTCCAAATATGAAATCCCTATGTTCATAGTTATATTATCTGGTATTGTTCCATTGGAATTATTATTGTTGATAACCACTCTTCGTAAAGAAGGAAAAATCCAAACCTCCTTCAAAAAGGTTTCCCCCAATGTTTAATACCATCAAATTTCCTCCTAGAAAGAGATGTGAGGGTGTTGAGGCCTTGAAAATCACTGCCACAACATTGGGGGATAACCCCCCGGTCCGGACCTTGGTACAGCTCCTTTTCCATTTGGAATGGTGGCTCCGACTGGAGATAACAGGACCAGTTTCCCGATAGTAATATAAAAGGGATGGATGGGTGATGAATAATTTACTTGAGTGATAGGCGACTAGCTTATTCTATTGACAGAAATAGGGAAACTAATACTAATCCTGGGCACAACTTATTCATTCAGAATGCAGCGTTAAATAATCTTTATCTATCTAACAGGCATATAGATGACTCTGTAAAATAAATAAGAGACATTCAATCATTCAAAGATTACTTCATATGAATAGTCACAATGAAGCGATAAATACAAATTACTACATTTATTGTTTATATCGTCGATACATATACACGGTTGAAAGAGAAGCATGCGATAAACAACCAATAGTGGAATGCATAAAGAATACTGTGAAAAGAACATATATATATAAGCGACAATAGCAAGAGCGATCCAGACAACAATTCATATAACAAAAATGAGTACAGATGGAGATAATAGTACCATATGAACTGTAGATCAATCTGAAATATCAATCGCTATTCAAGATTCCTTCTTCAACACAGAAATGCTTTTAAACAATGACAGTAGTGCACATTTGCATAAAAACCTTCCTCATTAAATTCGGAATAATTGGTCGAGTTTCATAAAAGAATATCCCTGAAGTACAATAGTGCAACTTCAGGGTTTAAGTCATATACAAAACTTTACGACCCTTTCTAAATGCATGAAAGGGTTTATAAATACTACTAAGCTAAAAAAATCTATGAAACAAAATCCTACTAAATTGGTATCAATAAATGCGATCTATTTCTTAGGGGCGATCTGGCAGTCAGCAATCTGAGTCATGACTCAGGTTGTTTTCCCATAAACCTGAGCTGGCTTATCGCAAGCATCAGCTCCACTTCTGGTGGTCTGTTGAGGTGCAAACTGAATTGGGCAGCGAAGGTGGCATCCTGAATGTCGGGTATAATATACCTGACAACATCCGTGAGGCATTTTAAGGCGACTCTTTGGCTGTATGGCTTGATTAAGAAGAACCAATAAGCATCCCATGTTAAACTGTTGATTCCAGCGATTAATCTTCCATTTTTATCCAGCTCCCGGTAGCATGAGTGCTCCAACATATTTTCCGCTCTTAATTGACCAGGAATACATTGGGAAATCATATTAGATAAATAAAGTGTATTATTTACTAATTCAACCAAATTTCTAGTGGTTGTTTTGCATCTGGAAATTGCTCTTTCTGCCTTCATTAGTTGCGATTGCCATTCTGTGAATAATATTTCTTTGTGCGATTCCAGAATTCTCGGTAGATTAGTTGCCTGGCCTTGATCGGAATCCTGCCATTCTATAAAGTTTGTCAGTGTTTCTTCGGCTTGATCCAAATCGGTCCTTGCTTTTTCTACCTTTTCGCTTATGGATGCTACTAACTCGCACAATGGTTCTGCTTGTGTAATCTGCTGACATAGGAGATTAACCTAATTAATCAATGCCTTATTTAACTAGAGTGCTTCTGCTTTGAATTCATCTACTTGAGGGAGCTTTTTCATTTTCTCAATTTGAGTGGTCAATTGAGCGATTTGCTCATCTTTTGTTTTCATTATTCCCTCAGTTGATATTCTTAATTGCTCCAGTGCCACCGATAGCTCCCTTTGCCTTTGGATTGTGCTTTCATCAATCCTCTACCTTTCCTCTTGTAATTGCTTAGTCAGCTGATGATTGATCTGTTGCTGCACTAGCAATTCCTGTTCTGCCTGCTCTGCCTTCTGCTGAACTTCCGATAATTTCGCCTGTAGCGAAGAGATGTCTTGATCCTTGGCCTTCAATAAACTGCTCACCTCCGATGCTTTATCAATGGTCGTCGCCGAATATGCTCTAGCGAATTGCGATAGCTTGGTTAAGTCATCGGAGGGGTCGAATTCCTCTTTCCACACAACATTGCCTGTCACTATTAATTCAGGGAATAGGGAATGTTGATCAGCTCTTCTCCTTTTCCTCTGTCGATTTACAACAGCTTTATGCTTAGGGCTATAAAATACATCCAAAGGGGGAATCTCTTCAATTTGCAAAATGATTTCTCCCGTTGGATCTTTAGGAATTATCTCTGTTTCTTTTGATTTGGGTAGGCCGCTGGTTTCGCCCGAAACCGGTTTCGATGTCGCTTCTTGCATGTCGCCTTCTTTAGAAACCTCATCATCTTTCGAGCACTCTAGGTTGCTGATGATTGTACTGAATTGCTGCCATTGCTAGAGCAAATTCAGATCAACCAGTGTATCATCATTATTTTTAGAGCTGCTCTCTTCTTGGGCTTTCGCTTGGGTTTCTTCTTGTTGCTGCACATTTTCCTGGGTTACTTCCTGCCTCTGGATATGCACTTCCTCCAGCTGCTTTGATGTAGTAGGAGGTGGCGTATTACTTCACTGCTCAGGCTCGCTTGATCTTGTTGTCGTCGGAAGAGTCGTGAACAGGTCTAGAGGCAAAGTTTACAACCTCTGTTCTCTAATTCTGTTAAATTCGACTAGCCCTTCATCGTTGTACACATTTCTGGCAAACGACTTAACTTGATACAGCGATTCGGCCGATGCAAACAAATCCTTGAATCTGTCTTCTTTGTGCTCGACCTTGGCCAATTTGGCCTGGTCGAGCGCATTGTAAGCGATCTTCCTTGGATCATACTGCCTTCTTGGCAGAGTAGCCAGAGTGAGCGAATTCATTTTCCCCGCTTCCTTCTCTGCATGTTTGATGTCATGCAGGGTATAAATTCCAATTCGTAAGGGAAAAGAGGGCCAAACATGTTTTTTCGCTTTTTTCAGGGTCTGAGTA
>APFE031010756.1:38388-70061 GCA_000404065.3 Pinus taeda
TTTAAACTTGTTTTTGTTTGGGTAAGAGTTTGGCTGTCTCTGAAACAAATAAGGTAACAACCCAGAACCCATAATTCATAGTCATTTGGTAGGAGTGAAAACTTGCCCTAATACACATCATTAATGAGTAATTCCAAGTGGTGTGGCTTTCCTTGAAGAATTGTGATGGGTGAGGTTGCATTCATAGATAGCAATCAATGATGGATGACCTCACTATTATTTTGACAAATAACTTATGATAACTTTTCCACTATGTGTTATATAAATATTTCTATTTTTTAAGATATATATTTTAGTCAATTTTACTTTATATTTAGTGAGAATTTGTTGAAACCATAAGTACAAGCTATATAATTTACAAATCTTATTAATAATTTTTTGGAAAGAAATAAAAACATTTATGGAATAAAAACACATTTAATCAACTAATATGTTATCAAACTCTCCAAAAAAAAAAATAAAAAAAAAAATAAAATTAAAAAAAAAATTCAAAAAACATTTATTTTTAAATTATTAATATTATAAATAACCAATCTCAAAAATCTCATAAAAACTCCCTCCAATCCTGATATTAAGATATTCATATTAAGCATACCCAAAAAAACAACTATGCCCCTTAAAAAAAATAATAGTGTGGCGTGCAGACATAAAAATTCCATCTCCATACATGTAACATTTCCTTTCTCCACATTTAGCAACATTCGTTGTCGTCTCTAATTGCAACTAACTATATTTTAGTGTAATGTTTAAATAACTATATTTTAGTGTAATGTTTAAATAGATATTTTATTTTCACACCAAAAATTAATATTATATTTTAATGTAATGTTTAAATAGATATTTGTTTTTGTTACTTTGTAATGTTTAAATCTATATTTCTTCCTGACACTTGAAATAAATATGATGACAGTGTGGCATACACATATTAATTAAAAAATTAAAAAAAAATTATTTCCATACATGTATCATTTCTTTTCTTCACACGAGTAACATCCATACACAAGGGGTAAAATGTATCAATTTTATAAGATAATATTATTTCTTTGGTAGTCTCCACAATAACATTTATGTTGGTTGTTATTGCTTGATGCACAATTTATAAATCTGCATTTCTTTTAAAAGTGATAAAATTACCAAACTTGAACTTTTGCAAAGTATTAGTAATGAGAATTCTATGAGAGGATTCCACCCAGCGAAAGGAAGAGATTGAGTTCTAATTAGCCAAGGGAAGAGATATTCTTATTTGCAGATGTGGGAAATGATCCCTCCAACCTTTTGAAGTTTGACAGAACCAACCAATCCGAAATGGGTTCCTTATACTCAATCAGTCGCCCTATGATTAAAATACTAGATTTCTCATCAAACCACAAGCGCAAATTTCCATCTACAAACCAAATATTCAAAATATTGGTCACATCGAAACCGAATGCATGCACTTTTCCATCCAAAAATTTACTCATAAAAGCACGTAACCTTAATTTGATAACTAGCCAAATGAAATGAAACAATACCAGTATCAGGGCACCAAAACAATATATTTATCCCTAATTTGTAAACCACATAAAAAGGCCACACAACACTTACAACAGCCCCACCATTGAAAGCCATGACCTCTTTAAAAGGCCCATTACCAGGTGTGCTACTCAAATTGTTTTCCTCAAATACACATTGGGGGATTGGAGCACCCAGACTCATAAGTGGAACGGAAGAGACAAAAAGTTCCAAAAATGCCTTGTATTCATTATGTGGTATTTGCGACAACCTTGAATGCATATGAGACGAATTTATTTGGAACCAAGCAATGAAATAGGCAGGTACCAATGTGCATGATAATTGACAATGTGTTGAGAAGTGGAAGATTAAGGCTTCAGAGATTAAGCCACGGTGCATGATAATTGACGACGTTTCCAGTAGTAGCACTATGAACTTTCAAAAGCATCTTCTTACCAATTTCAAATGTTTAATATGGATCCATAAATGCTTTGTAAAAATATAAAGATAACTATGCCACGGGGGGCTCACTTGGGGAGCAATACCATACAACGTGGGTTCATATTGGGGAAATATATTGAGGAAAAAATGACAAAATATATTGAGCATATAATAGAGGGTAAATGGTCTTAATAAATGGAAGTATAAAAATGGAGCTTAAATTTAATGAAAAAATAGGAAGGGGCATAAAAAATACTAATGAAAAATGGAAACCTACAATATTGAGTGAAAGTAGAGGCTTTTTGTATTGGGAAAGTGTAGTGAGTTCCTATTGGTAGGGGGTTAAATAATGTGAATTTTATAGATATTTTCCAATATATATTCAAATCACGGGTATTATCTAGTATGCCATGAATGCACGTGCTATGTTAGAGGTTAATTGAGTGAAGGCCCCATGAACTATGTTGACATTTTCTTCTGAATATGGATTCATTTGTAGACTCTGTTTAGTCTTCATCTGTTACATATGTTAGACTCAGGTGATGATACTTGTGGTGACTTGAACTCTTGCCATAGTCGACCTTCATAAACATCAAGAGGTATCCACTTCATCAATAGTTCAAGTAAGCACATACAAGGCAAGCTAGTCTGGAACTCATGACCATCCAATGATATTTTTCGAGGTTAGAAAACCATTAAGCTTCCGAAGGAGAAACTTTTCTTTGTCCAAGTATTATCCCACGATTTTGGGTTCACATATGGTGAGGCTCTAGTGTTAGTAGAATTTATCTCACCCCCAAAATGTCAAAAGAATTGGAGGAAAGTGGTGATGGAGTGCAAAGAAACGTGTAGGGGGAGTCATTCGTAAGATCATTTCAGAGTATAAGTATGACCGCGAGGAGGCAAAACTTCGTAAGATTTATACCACCAAAGGCTTGCCTCTAAAGGAGAGAATGGAGAAAATAAGGGAAATGGGGCTTATGAATTATGTAGGGGGCTAGTCTAGATTCCATATTAAGAAGAGTTCGTTGTTCTCCACAAAACTTTTGAATGAGGACAAATTACTCGATTGGTTTAAACCCACAAAACCCCTATAAAGTGATTTTGATTATTAGAGTGACAACTTGCCTCCTTTACTTCTTTGATGGCTGGGACATCACTTATTAAACATTCAATGCTTTTATTTTATTTGTTTCCTAATTATAGGTTTGTTATGCAAGAATGTACAGAGAGATGCTACGGTTTGGATTTTGGGGATTTCATATTTTGTCATGGAATCTAGTAGACATTTTGTTTCAAGTGTCTTAGCTTAGGAATATGCATTTTCTATGAAAATTGGCTTAGAGAGTTGGTTATGAAATTCAGATACTTCCATTTCCTTTGGTTTAAAAATGTGTGTGGGGGGGGTAGTTTGATCGAATTGTAGGTGGACAGCTGAGTGGAGTGGAGATCCTTTGAAACAATAGAGTTGACTACCACAAGAATTGAATGGATTGTTCTCACGGATGTTATCGAGTATTCTTCATTGTTACCTAAGCCTCAAACCCTTGTAATTAAACATAATAACCTAGTTGGTACAAATTACACTGGGGTTTATCATGTGAATTTAACATTTCATTTTTATGGAGGTGGTGACAAATATGGGTTTGATAACCAAGGGTTTATGGATGTCATTGTGCCTATTTCACAACCTAATTTTAATATTGACATGAATATGTTCTGTGTGTTATACATCTATTAAGTAGATAGATGGAGGATTGCGTGTGATGAATTTGGGATTTTGATGTTTTGTAATGCATTGTTGTTGTTATATATGGATGCAAACTGAGAAGGTTACTGAACATAACCCTTCATATAAAGAAATAACCTCTGAGAAGAAGGATATCAAACAAGCTAAAGCTGAGATGAGAGAAAATGTTGCAAGGGTTGGACAGAGAGCTGAAAAAGAAGAGGCAATGCAAACTAGTCACACTCATACATACCACCATGGTTCGAGCATTATTGGTAGTCATATTGTTCAATGGCCTAAGAGATTACCTATCACAATCTAAAAGGCAACAGAAAATATGATTGAATGTATATAACATGATTCATGAAGCTCAACTTGTCTGCCAATGGTGGTACTATGTGTGTATATTGTTAAAGGTTGTGAAGCCAATTTACCCTCCAAGCCACCAATTTACTCTCCATCACCCTCCAAGTTGTAGGCATAGATTCAATGTCCTCATTGTAATTTCATCTTCATAGTAGGATACGCCCATCTATGAATTGGGGAAAGAAGGATCTGCATTACTTTCCAATGTGGAAGATGACGTGACAAGTTGGATAAGCCATCATAGAATTCCTGCAGAGGGATTCGATCAGGGAACATTTTTGTGGATGTGGCATTGTGTGTTATAGAGAGGAAAGCCAAAATAAAAAACTCTTGAAAACTAGTAGAAGAAATTCGTACAAAGGGTGAAATAAGGTATGAGGTTCCCATGTCATTGTTGAAACTATGATCCTCAACACTTCACACTTCCACTTGTCAAATTTTTATTTCTATATGGAGGTTGAAAATGGACGCATCTTATTGGCTGGGGTGAATAGTGCCTACTCACCCCAAGCCCACATAGAAAAATCATAATTATATATCAAATTTATATTTTGTAGTGGCCCACCTTCAATTACAAACATAATGAGAATATTAGCATACATACGGTGCATCCATATGATAGCTACATATGCATGACTCACATGTATTGCAGTAGTATACATACTAACTAATATGGAAAAATATTTAAACTTAAGTTAATAAATAAATCATCAAAGTAAATTCTAACTTATCAAAATATAATGAAAATATATTAAATTGCATATTTAGTAGGTATACCACCCTTACATATACAAATGTTAAATCCTTAATAAAAAGAAAATATAAATTATGTTACAATTGTTTAAATAAATAAAATAATAAAACAAATTAAATAAAATTATAAATTGAATTAAAATTAATTTAATATTTGAATAAAGTTAATATAATAAAAATAATGAAAAAATACGTATATAAAATCTATCCTCCAAAAAGAGGAACCGACTCAATTAAAAATTATAAAAGGTAGAATCAGAAATCAAATATGGATCTAAAAAGATTTGATCAAATCTATAGCATGCAGCTTTCCACATAAAAAGGAGCAAGAAAAGTGGTGGATCAGGGAAATAAAAGGAATGGAGTACTACTGAGACAGGGGGGGGGGATTTTTTGACTAAGGAAATGAAGTGCAAGTAGTGAAGGAAAGAGGAAATCACTAAGAAAGATATAGATTGAAAGAAGCCTCAATTATTCTTGAGTTTTTGGGCATGGGGAAACATACCTCATTTGTGAAGTACTTTGAAATTGGTTACCAAGATCATGCCCAGTTTAGTTGGGAGCTTTTGGTCCTTTTGATAATGAAAGTGGGAACAACAGACACCAAAAACATTGTGAGATAGAAGTTTGACTTCAAGGACACTCGAAACAAAATTTACAAATAAATATTTTTGATGATTTAAATTAAAGATATTTTTTAAAAAATTAAATTTTATATATTTATTAAAAATTTATTTTTATAAAATTTTAAATTTGAATAAAAATTATATTATTCCTATATTTAAACTATAAATAAATAAATTAAAAAAAAAAAACTTATATTGAATATGTAAATATATAATTGATGTTTGAAATTACATACATATGGATGGAACAATGTGACCTCTTCTCCCATTGGAAACATCCAATTATTAAATATTTTTTATAAAATTTGAAAAGATATAATAAAATGAAATTGTAAATATAATTTGATGGGTCAAAACATTCATTATTAATACTTTTAGAATTTTCTGAATTTAATCTTTTGTGATCTATAATGAATTAAGAATTTTTATTTCATAGAAATCATGTTAATTTTCATCATTTCCAACTCAAAAGCTTGGTGTTCTCCTAAGTGTTTTCTTTAATAACGAGTGTAGTAGACACCAATGTACCAAGGCTTTCCTTAGAGCTGAAAAAGGTCCTAGTGTTAAGAAAGATACCAAGGATCGATTTTCTGGTGTTCATCTTCCTTTTATCCAGGCGACCATTGATAAGATTGCGAGGATCCTAAGGAATCATCAGGTGACTTCAACCTTTAGACCTTTAATACCATCCAAAGCTCCCTTGGATATCTAAAAGACCCAGTGCACCCCAAGAATATGAAGGGTGTCTAAGTTATCCCATGCTCTTGTGGGACTCCCTACATTGGTGAGACTGGTCGCTCGATTAATCAAATGATTCACGAACATGCCGCTGACATCAAGCATGGAAGTACCCACTGCTCTGCTTTGGCAGAGGATGCAGATAAATCTAAGCATCACATCTACATTAAGGAGGCTAAGTTGTTGCTAGGGTTAGCCATTTCCATGATCGTAAATTGAGGGAGGCCCTAGAAATCGAAAAAAGACATAATAATTTGAATATAGACGATGGTCATATTATTAGTAGGATTTGGGTCTGTGTCGTGTCCTCCTAGATTTTTATGTTTCTTTTTGGGATTTATTTTGTTTATTTATTTATCTATGTAGGTATTGATGTCCTTTTTATAGTATTTTTTGTTGGTTTATTCTTCATTAGAGTTTATTTCTTGATCCTTCATGTTTTGTCAACTATTTTATCTTCTTATTCGTTCTTAACTCCTTTTGGTATTTTTTTTATTTGTTTAATGGGTCTCAACCCACCCCCATATTTACTGTTGACGCCTATTTTTAATTTATTGCTTACCTTTCTTTGAATATATATTATATATATATATTAGTGCGCTACCCGCTTATATACTATATATATATATATAATATATATTTCTTTGACTTGTGTGTAATTTTGTTTTATTCTATTTTTTTCATTAATTATTTTTTTATTGATTATGATTTGTCTCATTAAAGTCTTGACTCCTTTTTATAATTTCGACTTTCCACCTTTTGTCAGAGTCCTTATTCTTACCTTATTTTGTTTATGAGAGAGAAATTTTTAATAATATTTGATTTTAATAAATTAATTTAAATATTATTGTTCAAATACAGTCGTTACCCGAAATTATGGTCTCTACATTGCTCTCTATTTAAGCCTTTTCCATCCTCTTCATCTGGCCCTGATGATGAACCACACTTGTTCATTCGAAACACGTCGGCCAAAAATTTCTCTTATGTGATTTATACCGAATGAATTTTCTTTTTAGAATTTTTAGAAAAGTCAAAAGATGTAATAAAATGAAATATAATTTGATAAGTAAGTGGTTTGTATGTCCTAAACCTGTTTTTGTTTGGCTAAGAGCTTGTTTTCCTCGAAGGTAAGGAAACACAGTAACAACCCAAGACCCAGAGGCATCTAGCAAGGAGTGAAAGCCCGCCCCGCTTACCTTTTATCTAAGTTACCTTTATTTTTATTGAGTCAAAATGTTTTATTGTTAATTATAATTATTAATTATTTTAGCTCAAGACATGGCATTACAACATCTCTTCTGTAACACCCCAAGGAAAAATACTCAATCACATGACTTTATTTTTATTAATTTCTTATAATTATAAAAGAAAAACTTGTGATAAATGTCATGACATAAAAATTATTTAAAAATATTGAAATTAAGATTTAAAAATCTTGTGATAAATAACATGATATAAATATTATTTAAAAATAAAGAAGATTAGGAATTACTTTAACGTGTTAATCCTCTCACGAAAAAGTGAAAAGACTAGTAGAAGATATTAACCCCTAACTATCAACAAAAAAGTAGTTGGAGTTGGTTGTGCCTAAACTGGAATTAAAAACAAAAAGAATCTGCCTTTTATGTCAATTATTCTTCTACGGGAGAGAAGAAAAGATACTACACAGACTGCAATAATAATTTTCTATAGCTAGAGATAAATGCCATAGTGTGTGGGTGAAAAAATAAAAGAACTAAAATACCAAGGGAGATAATGACCAAACAGCGGAACCCGTGAATGAAAAGTTGGAGTTGGTTGTGCCTACAGTGGAATTAACAAAAGAAAAAAAAAACTTATTTTTATGTCAATTCCACTCCTATGAATGAAAATGTTGGAGTTGGTTGTGCCTAAAGTGGAATTGAAAAACAAAAAATCTTCTTTTTATGTCAATTTTTCTTCTATGAGAGAGAAGAAAAGAGAGTACACAGACTGCAATGATAATTTTTTATGGCTAGAGATAAATAGAGAGTACATAGACTCAAATGATAGTTTTCTATGGCTAGAGATCAATGCCATAGTGTGTGGTTGTGCCTAAAGTGGAATTAAAGAAAAAAGAATCTTCTTTTTATGTCAATTTCTCTTCTATGAGAGAGAAGAAAAGAGAGTACATAGATTCCATTGATAATGACCGACCAATGGAATCCCTATGAATTAAAACCCCTATGAACCTATGAATGAAAACCCCTATGAATGAATTCACAGGACATTGCTAAGACTCTGCTTTTTATGTCAATTTTTCTTCTAGGAGAGAGAAGAGAAGAGAGTGCAAAGACTCCAATGATAATTTTCTATGGCTAGAGATAAATACCATAGTGTGTGGGTGCTGAGAAATAAAAGAACTGAAATACCAAGGGAGATAATGACCAACCAGTGGAACCCCTATGAATGAAAACCCCTATGAACCTATGAATGAAAATCCCTATGAAAGAATTAGCAGGACATTGCTAAGGGTTTAGGCTGTAGTCAACCAATGAATAACTCTTACAAAGTTGAAGTTTTTCATTCTTCTTAATAGTTAGGGTTAAGGGGGTAATCAACCAAGGAAGAACTCTTACAAAGTTGAAGTTTTTCATTCTTCTTAATAGTTAGAGAATAGCATGGGAGAAACTAGACAAAGAAGTTGGTTCAAGGTTGGGTGGAATGTGAAGAACTTAAGCTTGTTGCGGAAAAGGTTCAGATACGTGTACGTGTAGAAGAACAATGATTGTAAGTTATTTTTAACTAATCTTTTGTTGTATGAAGAAAGACAATGAGTGTAGGTTATTTTAAACTAATCTTGTGTTGTACATAGTGATTCTAAGTTATTTTAAGCTAATCTTGTGCTGTATGAAGAAAGAAAGACAATGATTGTAAGTTATTTTAAACTTATTTTAAACTAATCTTGTGTTATACGAAGAAAGACAGTGGTTGTAAATTATTTTAAACTAATTTTGTGTTCTACTAAGAAAGACAATGATTGTAAGTTATTTTAAACTAATCTTTTGTTGTATGAAGAAAGACAGTGATTGTAAGTTATTTTAAACTAATTTTGTGTTGTACAAAAAAATAGTGATGGTAAGTTATTTTAAAATTGTGAGTATTATTAAAGAATTTTGTTTTATAAGAAGAAAGTAGTGATTGTAAGTTACTTTCAACAAATTTTGTATTGTAAGAAGAAATAAGTGATTGTAAGTTATTTTAAATTAATCTTGTGTTGTATGAAACATCATAATGGTAAAACACTGACCAAATAACACTGATCTGATTATGTGATTAATCCATCCTAAAAGATTGACCAAATAATACTAATGTGATTATGTGGTGGTAATCGGAAAGACATTCTAATTAAATTATAGATAACAAAAGCCTAAAATTTAAGATTGACCATAAGTTAATATTTTGTGAAAATAAGAAAACAATACATAGTAATAGTTAAGTCTCTAATACATAGTAATAGTTAAGTCTCTAATTTCTTTATTGATAATAAATATATCTAAATTACTAGAAAAAATTTAATATGTCTATCCATGTAAAATAATGGCATACAATAAAGTATATCCCATTTCTAATTTCAATTAGAGAAAATTAAAAAATTCCAATAATTCAAACCTCAATCCGGAACAGGGAATTTCCCTACCATAGAGAGAATCCCCGAGAACTCTAGGTATAAAATATACTGGTATCAAAGAAAGAAAAATATATATAGATAAAGCATTCTACAGGACCTTACAGGTCAAATATATTAAAATAAATTCTTGTTGAATGAAGTGAATAGCATGCTCTGAACCGATATATAAGAAAATAGAGTAACCGTTCTTTAGGAAACAACATCAGAAAATGAAAGAAGTTTTCATACCACAAAGTGCGTATATCATAAATAAAAGTAGACATAGTGCATACGACAACTATCTCTCAAATTTCACAATGGCCCTGTACCAACAAATCAGTAAGTTATAGACAAGTAAAAGTGACCGCGAAAATAGAAGAGTCTCCTTCCAAGAATATATAATTATAATTCAGTGCGGCCCAAGAATCCCATGGGGGTTACACTATATAATGTACACATAAATACATATGTCACCAACCACTTATAGTCCTTGCCATCACAATAGTTTGGGTACTTAGATGTTCTCGTGGTTCAACAATCAGTGTACAACCCGAGCAAAAATTGAGAAAAACTATGTAAGAACTTGGTAGACAACGTCGAAGCCCTTCGTGAAAAAAGTTAAACAAAAATAAACGTATTGGTAATTCCTCCTCACACCCTTTAACTCCAATATGACCCCGCATACCTGCAAAAAGGACCAAGGAGAGAAATTGCTAGGAATAAAATTAGCATTCATCCATCGAACAAAATATAACAAGGAACGAAAGAGCTTAAGAGAAGGTTTGTCTCTCTGTACCTATAGAGTCGTATAGTGCGACCATTTTCCCACCTAATAGAAACATATTAACTGAAGATTAGAGGAACAATCTTGTTTATTGAAAAAAAATCCAAAACGAATAAAAAGGAGAGGCATTTAGCCAAATATCACATTCAATACA
Organism: Pinus taeda; assembly: GCA_000404065.3. Taxonomy (NCBI): domain Eukaryota; kingdom Viridiplantae; phylum Streptophyta; class Pinopsida; order Pinales; family Pinaceae; genus Pinus; species Pinus taeda. The sequence goes on from APFE031010756.1 coordinate 49,099, forward strand.
AGAGTTAAGAGCGCAGGACCCTCTTTCCATACTTGTAAGCCGATGGGGTAAGGAAAATCAATATCGACCATGGGAGTCGTAGACGTCTCTAGAACTCGAGGAAAAACCCCTATGTGCAGGACAACATTAACCTTCAACAAAGCAACAAAAGAAAACATGAGCTCTTCTTTTCAGAAAGAAAATGAATAGGCCTGTAAACCACTAGGTTAGGATTTTTTTTTCTTTAAAAAACATTTGCAATGTTTCAATAAAAGTTCAAGAAATCACCTGTAGGACAGTGAGATAAGAAGTGCCCTGGTAATACCCATGAACTCGGATAGATGAGGAACGAGAACTTTCCGTATTGAGCATGGTGGAACAAAACTCTGTAAATTTCCATGGAAGGAACCCTAGGGTTTGTAGTATATTTTTGAAAAACCTAGTACAGCCTTTTTGCTCCGAGAAGCTTTAGAGAGAATAAGAGCATTGCTGGTGAAACGAAAGGGACGTGGTTACCCTAACCACCGTGGGAAGCAATCCCCATTGTTCAAATCAATCTAGACCGTTGAAGATGGAAGCTATCACACAATAGACATGCAGATGGATAACCCGATAGAACATTCAAAACGTATGTGTACACTAATTGCCAAGTTACATAGCAGTGGAGGACTTAACATAAGTCACATAAGCGTTATGATTTATTACATTTCATTCCACCTTCCCAACACAATAATATATATAAATCGTGATAAGAAAGTTATTGAAGCCCCAAGCCTGGGCATACGACTCCATAGTTGCATTCAAATTTCCATATCCTATATATAAGAGGGTCGTAAGGTCTACTCTTGTTGTAAAACAAGATAAGATATATTGAAAACGTTAATAATATATATAAATCGTGATAAGAAAGTTATTGAAGCCCCAAGCCTGGGCATACGACTCCATAGTTGCATTCAAATTTCCATATCCTATATATAAGAGGGTCGTAAGGTCTACTCTTGTTGTAAAACAAGATAAGATATATTGAAAACGTTATAGTGTTCAAGATAAAACATTTTCGTAATATATATAAAGTTCCTCTAAGGTAAAGCATACCTAAGCTAAAACATTTCGATAATGTATATAAAGTTCCTCTAAGGTAAGACATACCTTAGCGAAGCATGCAAATATAGTTAGTTTAAAAAAAATATCTACAAGGGAAATAATAAAAGGAAATGTGCTTTCCGGATGCGGGTTATTAATGACGTTGGTACAATGAGGTGGGCAAGTGGCGTGGCCACATGGCCACCCATGCTGCAACCAAGACATCCACCACCATAATTTATGGCATTTTAATGCTCTTTCAAAGCCAAAAAAACATTAATGATTGGTGATGGTCGAGGCCACCTAATTCTGATCCTTAAGATGGAGAATGTGGATCGCCTTACTCCTATTCTTCCCCCTCTAGCCTATAACTGCCTCTCTGCCGGTGCAGAGCCGAGTTCTCGAATGACCATGGGGAGAAGGTGCCACATCCTCTCTTGCATTAAGATGAACTAAGGTGCCCACTTCTCGCACAACCTGCTTTGCCACTACAGAGGTACCGCTTTGAACCTGAATTCTGCCTCTGGTAATCAAATTCCTCACTCTCCTTCCTTCACAAGCCATTCCATCCCTTCTCTTGCTCCTCAAAGCACCTAGTGTACCAATATTCACCAAGAAAATATGCCCTGTTTGAGGCACAGAATGAGAAGTTGTATGGGTAGCAGCAGAGGTAGAGCAACTCGTCCTCCCTCGCTGTCCCCGTTTGACTTGACTCCTATGGATTGCTCGTCGCCCTCAACTATTGCTCATTGCACAGGCCGATATCCCAACACCTGCAATGGCAAAGGGCATGCCCAGAGGATTGGCTTTAGGCATGCTGCAGAAGCCCAACACCCCCCTGATGACTTTGTGCCGATGATGAATCCCTATCATACAACCCAGTTCCAGTTTAAATGCACTTTGGAGCACCCTTGTATTATCACCACCATTTCTGTCACCTTCAAAGAAGAGCCAAAAAGCACTGTCGTCTCAGCTCGCATCATTCAGGACAGGACTGACACTTGCAGACGAAACACTCATGGTAGCTGCTCGGGGACTCACAGATCTCCTAGTGATGCTATGAACTAGACGGACATAGTACGCTCTGAACTAGACAGTCTGAATCAGACAGAAAACACTCCAGGCAGTAACGTGAAGATGGAAGCCATGACGAGCACTCTAGGTGGCAAGACGCAGACAGAAGACACGACAAATGGACAACATCAAGATGTCGAAGATATGTATCCCTACCAGTGTCTCATCATGGAGGAACCTCTCACACATGATAACACCTAGTAGGCCATGGTTTTTTATTCAAGTTTTTAGACACCTGGTAGCCATCTTAGAGGTCTTTTTTGTAGTTTTTCTTGTGATTGATGTTATTTGGGGTCAATTTGGTTTTTTTTGTTTTGCTCAAAAAACTCTTATACATGGGAATTATAGGCTCGTTCCCCTGCGTGGGCAGCTCACGCCATAATTTTTGGACTGGTTTCCCCTTGAGGGCATTGTCTTTTGCGAATATTGTTTGTGAATACTTGGTAAACTCTGAGATAGGTTCTGTAGAGGCCAGTGCCTCCATGTATCATTATTTTTTTATCTCTTTAATAGATTTAGTCTTATTTAGAAAAAAAAGAAAGGAAAATGTGCCAATATATATATATATATATATATATATATATATATATATATATATATATATATATACCTAGTCACGACTCGAGGAAAATAGACAGTGGGATCTATAGATAAAACAAATTCTGAACATAGTAGTAGCAATATCCTGATTGTTCATAATTTATGGTAGAAAACTCTCATAGACTTTGAGGCTTCCATTAGTCATGAGTTGACTATTACAAACCCATTGTAAAATAATTATGGAGTTAGGAATAAATTATTTTTTGATCACTTAGAATCATTCAATTTATTTACACATTTCTAATTTATATAACAAGGAAAGAAAAAAAAATTATTGTGGTGATAGTCACTTGAGAAGGGGATGTTACAAGTGGTATCAGAGCCTAGTTACAAAATTGTGGCATTTTTAGCTAAATATGATATTTTTGATTGATTATTTGCATATGTACAGACAAGGTGAGACATGCATGACATATAAAACACAAAGTACAGATATTAGAGTAGAGGAAATTTATGTACACCTAGGACAACAAACACAAAATCCCAATAGAGAGTTGTTGGACATAATGAGAAATTTACAAGCTAAAATAATAAACTTGCACGCAATACATCAGAGATTATTGAAGGCTAGTGTGGAACAAGAACAATTAATTAAAAATTTAACTGATAAGTCAAACCCCAAAACTATAAAAACAATAAGGGATGAGGAAAATCGGGAGGGAACATCCAAATGAAATACTGCAGAAGAAGTACAGATAGTAAAGAGGAGAAAATCATTGAAGCAGAGGAACATAGTTCCTCCAAAATGCAAAAGACGCCAGGAAAGGAACCAAATATAGAACTTCACAATAAATTTCGGAAGATTAGACCCCCAGTCTTTAATGGGGAAACAAAATAAACGATTGAATCTTGGTTGTTGAATATTAGTATATATTTTAAATTATACCACTACTCTGAAAATTTAAAGCCAAGCTGCCACATATCAATTACGAGTAAAATTTTCGTTGTGGTAGGAAGAAATGAGGATTATCCATAATCTAGAAGGTAATGAGGTGGACTAGGAAGAATTCTAGAGACTCTTTAAGGAAAAGTGCTTAGATGAGTATTATCTTTATGATAGAGCGAAGTAATTTCATGATTTAAAATTTGGACAAATATCAATGGATGAAATGATAATGAATTTTACTCATTTGTTTCATTATGTGTAACACCCTCAGGATGAAAATGCAAAGGTGCAATGTTTTATAATTTGTCTTCCAATTTCATTAAACGCCATAATTGAATATTATAATTTGAAGACTATGGATGAATTAATCAGAAAGGCGTAGATTGTTATCAACAACCTAGACAAAGAAATGTAAATCAGAAGTCTTGGTTAGGAAATAAAAGGACGAGATGAATTATGGAATGAAAAGAAGAAAAACTAGACTATCCAAGTAGTTGGGAAGGAGAAAGCAGCCCCCCCCTCTAAACCTGAATCATCCTCTGAATTGCCTGGCTCCTCCTCCCAGCGCCCCATCTCTCCCCCTCCCAACACTCCGGGCCCATCCCATGATCCGCCCTTCCCTTCATCCTCCAACCCTTTTTTGATCCTTGCCTCAGAAGATCCTCAGTCTGAACAACCCTCCTTAGATTTGCCTGATCCTCCCTTGATCTCTTCGACCCTCTCCCAGCCCTCCTCAGTGGCTCCTCCTCTTAGAACCACCAGAAGCTCCTTAAAAGAAATTGGTACTTCAAGCGATCTTCACAAGAAGCCTGGCCCAAGTAGGAAGTCCGCTAAGCAGCATCGAGAAGAAAGCACTCTAAAGGACATTGCCCTTGGATTCCAAACCCCTATGGAATCATTCATGACAGGACATCAGGAAAAGGAAATAGCAGGGAAAGATTTCGAGAGGCGAGCACCCCCCCGCTCGAATACCCCATGATGAAGCTCCTATCCTGGAACAGCAAGGGCATGGGGCACCCCTCCAAAACAACTGCCTTAAGAGACCTTCTTCATAATCAGAGACCCGAAATCCTGTTGATTCAAGAGACCAAACAAAACCAAAACGAAATGCAGAAGATCATAGACGCCCAAAGGCACTTCTCAGGCGTCATTAGCAGCTCCAGAGGAGCATCAGGAGGAATTTTAACCATGTGGAACAGCCAAAATTGGGACTGTAATTCAACCATTTACAACCAAAATTGGATAAGGACCAATCTGAACAACAAAGAGGAGAACTGTGATCTCATCATATACAATTTTTACATTCCCAACCATTATAGAGAAAAGGAGCAGTGTTGGAAGGAACTGAAAGAAAACATAGATAATGAGCAAACTTCAAACATCATATTAGCTGGAGATTTCAATTTAATCCTCCATGCGAATGAGAAAAGAGGAGGCAAATTCATGCACGACCCCTTCAGAAGTCAGCTGGAGGGAATAATGCTAGAGCATGAAATGGTCGACATCATTCCAAAAAACCAAAAATACACATGGAACAACCGAAGGCTGGGATCAGGCAATATAATGGAACGATTGAATAGAATTTTGGTCAACATCACCCTCCTCTCTTCCTTTGCAGCTTGCCACACCAAAATTCTCAGCTCCACAGCTTCTGATCACTTCCCCATTCTCCTCACAATGGAATCCCACCTCCATTTGGGACCAATTCCATTCAGATATAATCCGCTATGGAGAAACAACTCTTCAGCCAAAGCAATTATAGAGGCCACCTGGAAACAGCACATAGAAGGTTCCCCCAACCATATATGGGAAACAAAAATCAGGAGTGTAAGAAAAGCGCTCAAAGAATGGACAAAAATCAGCTACCAAGAGCCAGAAAATTAAAAAAAAAATAAAGCAAGACTTGGAGGAAGTCCAGAAACAAATAGAAGATTAAGGACTCTCCCAAAAACTAAAAAACAAGGAATGGGAAATACAGGGACAGCTCATGCACATCAATAGAGATGAAAAGATAAAGTGGAGGATTAAATCGCGATAGCTATGGTTGAAAGAAGGAGATAAGAATACAACATACTTCCACATACAAGCTACAGCAAGGAAAGTAAGGAACAACGTTAGTGCTATTAATGATAGTGAAGGCAATCATCACAATAACCAAGAAGACATCAAGAGGGCAGCCTCCCTTCATTTCAGGAGCCTTCTTATTGAATTTCAAGAAGAAGTTGATTACTCTGAGTTGCTGCAATATCTCCCCAAAGGCATTACTCAGGGAATAAATGAAAGCCTAAATCGAGAAATAGAGGAGGAAGAGATTAGGAAAGCAATCTGGACCCTACAGCCAGACAAGTCACCTGGGCCAGATGGATTTCCAATCAACTTTTATAGGGATCATTGGCAGCTGATAAAAAAAGATCTGGCAAAAATGCTGAGGGGAATACAAAGGAAAGGGAAAATGGGAGGCTTTACTAATTCAACATTCCTTGCTCTCATTCCCAAGGAAAATCGACCCACCTCATTCTCCAGGTTCCGACCAATATCTTTGTGCAACTCTTCATACAAGATCTTCACGAAAATCATAGCTATGAGACTACAGCCCCTCCTTCCATCCTTGATTTCTGAAAATCAATGTGGCTTTTTGTCTAATAGGCAAATCCATGACACCATTACTTTGGTCCAAGAAGCCATCTGCTCCAGCACCTCTAGACAAGAGAAAGGTTTTGTTCTCAAACTCGACTTGGCCAATTCTTTTGACCGGGTAAGGCACTCCTTCTTGTTTGCTGTCTTGGAAAAAATGGGTTTCAATTCCTCTTTCATCAACACCATTGCTGCTTGCATATCAGGGCCTTGGATATCACCCTTGATTAACGGTCGCCCCTGTGAAGCCTTCCAATCCTCTAGAGGACTAAGGAAAGGCTGCCCTCTATCCCCCTACCTTTTCATTCTTATGGTTGAATCCTTCAGCAAAGCTTTGGATCACAATAGAAGAGTTGGCCTCATAACAGGCATTAAATTTGGGAATAGAGTCAAGAACATTAACAATTCTCAATTTGCTAATGACACTCCATTGATTGGAGGGGCCTCTACTACCATAGCAAGGCGCTTCAAAATCCTCCTTGACCAATACATGGACTACTTAGGGGGAGCAGTCAACTTCCACAAAAGTTGAGTCTATGGCTGGAACATTTCCAATCAAATAGCTCATAGTATTGCCAACATCTTTGGAGTCACATACAAAGCAAAATGGGATCACTTCTCCTACCTTGGGATGTCGGTCAGCCTGGGACCATTAAAAGCAGCGACATGGAATGAAATAATAGACAAATTCAAAAGGAAAGTCCAGCAATGGAGAACTCATTGGCTCAACCCAACGGGCAGATTAATCCTGCTCAAATCAGGTATAACCTCCCTTCCCCTATATAGATTTACTCTTTATCAAGCCCCTGCTATCTTTCATCACAAATTGGAAGTCGTCCTCAGAAATTTCCTATGGCAAGGAGGGAAAAAAGAAAAGAATAGATTTAACTTGGTCAGCTGGAAAAGTGTAATCCAATTGTAGGATAGAGGAGGCCTTGGAATAAGAGCTCCTAAAATTCTCAATCTAGCATTTGGGATTAAAATAGTCTGGAGGCTAATCAATGGACCAAAAGCATGGTGGAAGCAAGTTATAGAAAGAAAATACCTCAATGGCACAAGACAAAGGCTACTAGAAGACAGCATCCCCAATAGAGATTCCTCCAAAATTTGGAACCTCTGCAAGAAAGCAATCCCATTCCTTAGGCAAAACACTTCAAAAATCCCTGGAGGAGGGGACAACATAAACTTTGCCACTGATAAGATAATGGGACTCCAACCTCTTAATGCTATTGAAGAAGCCCTCCCAATCATCCATTATCTCAACAGTAAAGGCATTCAAAGACTTGGACAAATCTCGAAATGGGATCCAGACACACAGGCCTGGACAGATTGGGATTTCCCAGGTATCCCAACAACCTTGGAAGCAAGCTTCAATGCTCTCAAAGCAAATCTTCATAACAGAGCCCCAATAAAAAAAGAAGCAGCAGATGGACTTCGTTGGGATCCCACAGGATCAAATTACACCATCAAGTCAGGGCACCAACATATCTGCAACAACACATATTAGATACCCATCTAGAATCATTGGCGAATAATCTGGAAATCAGAGGCCATCCCAAAAATTAAATTCTTCACATGGTTGTTATTAAAAGGTAAAGTTCTCACAGCGGAAAATTTACGCAAGAGAGGGATCAATGGTCCATCCATATGCCCCAACTGCTGCTCAGCAGAGGAGACAATGCAACACTTATTCATAGACTGCCCCTTCGCCAAAATATGCTGGACCAAAATGTCATCCATGGGAAATATAAATTGGCATCCTTAGCAAAACATTGCTAAGACACTGTATGAATGGAAAAAGAATTGCCCATGGAAAGACAAAAGGAGTAGGATTGTGAGAAGAATTTGGGACACTATTCCTCACTCCTTATTATGGAGAATTTGGCTCTCAAGGAACAAAAAGATTTTCTAAAATAAAGAGACCAATGTTCGAACAATATGCAACAAAGCCCACATCTTGGCTCAGGAGGCAATAGCAGCCAAACACAAGGGGAAAATCCAAGCAAAGGATTACACAGTGGAGGAAAGATTTGTCATCAGCCACATCCTGGAATGGCCAGGACAAAACCAGGAGACTCAAAAGACTGACAGATTGTAGCAAACTAAAATAAAGGATTGGGAAATCAGGCTACCAGCTCAAGATTATAAGAGGTGGATACAGAGCAACAATTACACAACATTATATTTTGACGGGGCCTCTAAATTGAACCCAGGCCAAGCAGGAGTGGGAGGAGTAATATTGAATGAGTCAGGGGACAATATTTGCAGTTATGAATGGAGCTTGGGAGAGAAAACAAATAACAATGTAGAGGCACTAGCCTTATACCAAGGATTACTTCAACTAAAAAACCTGGCTATTAAAAGGGCTTTATTTTTTGGGGATTCGGCAATTATAATGTGTCTCATGATCCACAATCAGAGATCCCCCAACAGCAACCTTCAGTAGCATATAGAGCGTATTAAGCTCCTCCTCAAAAATTTTGATGACATCAAGTTTTACCATGTCCTCCACACTCTAAATAAGAAGGCAGACAAGCAAGCGAACAACGTTGTTTGAAGAATGGCAGGAGTGTTAAGGTGTAACAAAATAGACAGCTTCCACCCATTGCCATGAAAAAGAAACATCATTGCATATTTCAACAATTCTTGGTCAAACAAGCGTGCGACGAACAAGTACTATCCAGAAGTAGGACTCTCTTCAGTGATCACAGCACGCAAAAACAAGCTCACCTGACCCTAGTCATAAGCAATTACTTGAGCACAAACATCAGCGATCACTTCAACGCTGGCACCAACAAAATAGGATCAGCAAAGGAGGATCGTCTAAAGGATTTGGCTCAGACCAACATCCTTCTCATGATTCTATATTTTTCTTGGAATCCCGACCACCGCCACCTTCATTCTATAAACTTGACTCTCAGCTCCCAAAGTATCACTCATCAGCTTCCTCTTAGCGATAAAGATACAGTGAAGAAACCTCAACTTGGAACGAGCGAGCCTTTTTGGACTTACTGGCGGGACTCCACTCTGGTATCATTTTCTCATTTACTGTTTAGTTTCACTCTAACCAGTGCTTTTGTGACTTTCAGGAACGCAAAAGCCAGAGCTTGGGATGTCGCTCTCCCCTCAGCACTCCTCTCTGCTCCCTTAGTTCCACCAGCACCCCTCTCTGCTCCCTCAGCTATACCCCCCATTCAGTTCAGCCTTGTTTCTCCATCTTCCTCCATCTCGAAATCCATTTGTTGCGCCTTCTCTCTTAGCACCCGGCCCCTGGATATCCTCTCCTTGGCTACGCACTGTTGGATCCCCTTCTATTCTTACTCCTCAAGCAGAACGGATAGATATTTCGTGGGCTTTATCCACTCTCCCGCCCGTTATAATCATCGCATTTGTGACAGTCCATCTAAAATCACCCTCAACTTTCCATCCTTCTTCGCCTCTGTTTTCAATATCTTCACCTACCGCACCCTCTGCTCAACAATGGCGCGCAGCGGGGACTGCCTACACTGTGCTGATTTGCAGCAGAACTGGAAGAAATAAGGACCCAGCAGACTGTCCTCGATGACAAGCAAAAACTCCTGGATTCCAGATTAGAAGAACATGACAGACGTCTGGAAGAGCAGAGCTGAAGGCTTTTTGAACAAGACCGCATCATGACTGAGAAATACAAGGCAGAAATTCAACTGTTTATGCAGAAAGCAGCATCCCTTCAAGAGCAGTTTAGACAGCTTACCAATTATTGTGCCCATGTTGAGGAATCAATATCTATTCTCAAGTATATGATGGACAAAAGAAATACCATTGCCACCAGCTCTTCTAGCGTTAAGCAAGAAGGAAAAGATGATCAGCCAGAGGAATCTACAGCGAGGCACATTCAACATATAATGATAGATTAAATGTACTGTAGATGCATCTTTCTGTTATTTTCTTTCATCAGAATCTATAGTAGCAGAGTTTTAGACAGTAGTAAAAGCAGCAAAGTAAGGATCAAGGAGGTGGTCTCGTTTTGTAAACCCCTTGATCAAAGACAAACATCGCATATTATGTACCAGAGGAGACTGAATCCCTGGAATTTCTCAGGATACAATATATAGCAACCGAACTTTAAAAAAAAAAAAAAAGTAGTTGGGAAGGAGTAACTAGAGCTGAAATTGGAGCAAAATTGGAAATCAAACCTCTAAGATGCATAATCAATCCGAAGTTGCAACAAAACAAGAAAGAACAAATAAAGTAGGAAATGGAAAGGAAAAAGAGAAATTAAGGTGTTGGGGCTATTGGGAGCCTCATTTATTAAGAAACTATCTTTATGCCAACAAATCTATACAAAATGTACAATATTTAAATGAAGACTCTATAATCAACAATGTGGCTAGGAGTATAACTCACATTAATGCAACATTAGAAGGATACCAACCAAAGCATCAATCCATCATGGTGGAACTTAAAGGTACAATTTCTAACCATAAAGATTTTGCATTGATAGATCCTAGCACTAGTTTAAGCTATGTTAGCCCTCAGTTAGTAGAAAAATGCAAGTCTGAAAAATACATGAATTCATCATTAGTACAAATAGCCACAACAACAAAAAGGAAATTCACTCATTGGATAAAAACTTGTCCAGTGATCTTGAATGGAATATAGACTATTGTAATCCCAGACATATTACATTTGGGCTCTTACGATATGTTGATAGGAATGGACTGGTTAGACGCACACCAATTAACTATTGATTGTTTGAGAAAAAATTTTACATGCACAATGTAAAATGGAGAAGTGTGGATTATCAAAGGCATACCTAGACCTATCTTTGTGCGATAGGTAACAACTTTACAATTAAAACAAGTTGCAAGGAAGGGGTATTAGCTCTTTACTATCCAAGTTGGAAATCAAACAACAAAAAAAGTGAATAGGTCCATGGATGAAATGGAGGTCATTCAAAATTATCCATGCTTATTTCGAGATGATATTTTGGGGCTTCCTCCAAAAAGGGAGATAGATTTATCCATATAATTAGTACTGGAAACAGCTCCAGTATTAAAAGCCTCATACAAAATGAGTGTGTTAGAGCCTACCGAACTAAAAATGCAACTACAAGGAATGCTTAATAAGGGATACATATGACCCAGTGTGCTATGGGGTGAATTGATTCTCTTTGTCAAAAAGAAGGACAAGACCTTTAGGCTACGCATTGATTATCACCAATTAAACAAGTTGACTATTAAAAATAAGTATTCTCTTCTCAGGATTGATGACTTGTTTAATAAAGTCAAAGGAGCAACAATATTTTCAAAAATAATTCTCAAGTCTAGATATCACCAGCTAAGAAACAAGGAAGAGGACATTCCTAAGAGAACCTCTCGAGCATGATATGAGCATTATGAATTTACGGTTTTACCCTTCGAGCTCACAAACTCCCCTGCTATGTTAATGTGTTTAATGAATAACATGTTTACAAATTTTTTGGACAAGTTTGTGTTGATATATATAGATGACAGACTGGTATACTCAAAGACGATGGAAGGACGCAAACAATGTCTATAAATAATGTTGCAAACATTGCGTGACCATTAGCTATATGTGAAATTCAACAAGTGTGCATTCTACCAAGATAAAATAAATTATCTTTTTCATGCTATGTCCAAACAAGGCATAGAAAAGACTTGGAGAAGATATAAGCTATACTTGACTGGCTATTCCAAAAGGACATAGTAGACATAAGATATCCATGGGCATACCTAGATATTATCATAGATTTATCAAAGGTTTTTCAGGAATAACACACCCCATAACTTCTTTACAAAAGAAGGGGGTAAAATTTGAATGGAATCATAAATTCCAAGACAATTTTGAGAGGCTAAATCAAATGTTGACAAAGGCACCCATACTACAAATAGTATACCAAACAAAGAGTTTGTTGTGTGTACCTATGAAAGCTTAGAAGTGTTAGGGGGAGTATTAATGCAAGAGGGAGATGTGATAGCATATGGGCCCCACAAATTAAAGGATTAAGAGAAAAAACTAGGCGATATATGGTCTAGAGTTCATTGTTGTTATTCATGCCCTCATGATGTGGAGGCATTATTTGGTGGGTAAGAAATTCAAACTAATAACATACCATCATAGCTTGAAATATTTTCTCATCCAACCCGATTTAAATGTTAGGTTAGTTAGTGGATGATGTTGTTGAGTCACTATGATTTTTATATAAAGCATATCAAAGGAAAATAGAATATTGTGGTTGATTCTTTAAGTAGAAACGTAGGATCCTTGTGTGAAACTAGAGTTAGTAAAGTTGAAAGATATTTTTCTAAATAAGTAAAAAGGGAAACCAAAAGTGATCAACATTATAAAAATATTTATGACAATGTGAGAGATGGGATTGCCCAACAAAAGCATCTAGAATATGAAATTAACAAGAATGGATTGTTGTTGTACCAAAAGAGACTTTACATTCTAGATGAACATGAAATTAAACAATTGATTTTGGCTTAATACCACAATAAACCATATGAAACACACCCATGGTACCAAAAAATGATTTATGCACTTAAAATATAGTTTTATTAGCTTGGAATGAAAAGGGAAATTACATCATACCTAACAAGATGTCAAGAATGTAAACTGGTAAAAATAGAACATCAACATTCAATAGGATTGTTGAACTCCATAATAATTCCTGCATGGAAATGGGAGGTAATATCTCTAGACTTTATTATCAAGTTAGCCAAAAACATATTTAACAACATGATTCCATTATGGTGGTGGTGTACAAATTAACAATGGTTGCACACTTTATTCCTGTACAATCCACCTATAAGGCTACACAAGTTTCAATTTTTTGTATAAAATAAATCTTTTGATTACATGGAATGCATAAGACAGTAATTTTAGACTGGAATGTAAAGTTTACATTAAAATTTTGGAAACTTCTTTTTTTTGGCTTAGGGACACAATTAAATTTCAGTATCACTTATCACCCACAAACAAATGGACAATAGAAAGAGTTAACCAAGTATTAGAAGATATGCTGCATATGTATGTCTTGAATCAACCTAATAGGTGGGAATATTTTCTAAACTTGGTAGAGTTTGCCTATGGTAATGGCTACCAAGCCTTATTTAGGATGAGCCCCTTCAAAGCCTTGTATGACAGAAGATGTCATGTTTATTTGAATTGGTGTAAATTAGAAGAAAAACTCAAAATAGGTCCAGAATAGTTGCAAGAGATGAAATACATAGTAAATATAATCATATATAATTTAAAAGCTACCTAGGATATACAAAAAATATTAAAGAAATTTTGAGGTCTAAAATGGGCCTCAAAACAAAAATGTACAAAGAAAATAAACTTTGTAAGAATCAATAATGTAACAACCCAAAATAAACATATAATTAATCAAGTAATTTATATTCAACATGCAATTTATCGACTAGTTAACATCAATTTCAAAAGCATATGGGTAGAGAGACAACTTACCTGTGGAATGCTAGTTGAATGCTATTTGAATTCTACTACCTGCAACAAAGTCATGGGGACGACTCTGCGCCCAATCGTAGGCTCAGTTGCACAAAATCTTACTACAACTGGACACCTTCAAGCCCTCAATCAACGTATTAGTGTCAAGGTATCCTTTGTCTCACAACATTATTCTCCCAAGAGAATGGATGATGGAATCATGGAATGATGGAATGCCTCCCATCTTCCTCACTATCCAGTAAATAGAGCAAACATTGGAAGGGGAAACACATGCACACACTCCATGTGTCTACATGCAACTTTATTGCTTTCTTGTTTTATTTCTTTTTGATAGCTTTACTAAAAAAATTTATTGTTTTCTTGCTTTATTCCTATTTATTTTTATTTAGAGGTTTATTATGGTTATTTATTATTTTTATTATTTATTACTTCATGTTCACCTGACACCCTTTGCTGAACTAGTATAACCAACAGGTTTTGAAGGGCTATGGGACCATCTTAAGGAGGCCAAGTGCCTGATGTTCTAGGCTGGGTGTCTATTATTGGATTGGGATGCTGAAGTCTGGTGGGGCTGTAAGGACTTTGATGCCTCAGGCTATGTGCCTTAGTAGTTGTGGAGGGAGTGGGCTAGCCTTGCGAGATGCGTGGAGTCATTGAGTACCATATTGGATGCCTGCCTTGCGGCAGATGAGGTCTGAGTCAGGCGGGAGCTTTGAGGCCAACCTTGGACTAGGATACAGACTGGGGAGGCCTATGCATGGTTCTAGAAGTGGGAAAAAGGACAGAGATTCCTTCATATTTCTTAGGTGTTGTGAAACTTTCGATGCCTGCTCGCTATACTAGTTCGAGAGAGGGCGTAGGGAAAACATAAAGTAATAAATAACTAAATAAATAAAATATTAAATAATTCAACTTAACTTTGGCACGAAATTCCTTAGAGTGGGGAAGTATTTAATGTCCCTTAATAATATATAAGATTAATAAATAATAAAAAATAATAAATAATATTATATAATATTAAAACAAGAAATAAAAATAAATGGAAAATAGTAAAGTAAATAAATAATAAATTAATAAATTAATTACATTCTCTAAATAAAAACAAATAAGAATAAACAGAAAAATAAAATCAGTAAAGCGATCGAAAAGTAAAAACAAAAGAAATAAAAAAAGAAAGCAATAAAAATCAGTAAAAATATAAAAAAGTAAAAACAAAAGAATAAAACAAGAAAACAGTAAAGTTGTATGTTGACACATGGAGTGTGTGCATTTTTTTGGAATCATGGGATGATGGAATGCCTCTCATCTTCCTCACTATATATTAAATAGAGAAAACATTGGAAGGGGAAACACATGCACACACTCCATGTGTCAACATGCAACTTTACTGCTTTCTTGTTTTGTTTCTTTTGTTTTTACTTTTTGATAGCTTTACTAATTTTTACTGTTTTCTTGCCAAAATCTTAACTTTAATTATAAACATACCTCCCGTGCCTCAATATTCACTCTCTATTTTAAAACCTTCAGAGAGTGATCATAGTAAAAAAATAAAACAATAAAACCTTTTTATTTTCTTTTTAACATAATTATCACTTTTAAAACAAGTTACAAACACAAAAGTAAAAATCTACAATATTAAAAATAGCCACCAACAATTATCCTCTTTAGAAACAAATTAATAATAAAAATCCATTTATAGCCATCACACATCTGAAGCATTCAACAAACAGTAAAACTTTTACATAATAATTATTCTTTACGGTCTAATTTTATTTTACGATTAAATTTATATACTACTTGGTTTTGCAGACGACTCTCCACCAACCATAGGCTCAATTGCACAAAAACTTGCTACAATTAGCCACCCCCGAGCCCTCAATCAACGTACTACTGCCAGGGAATCTTTTGTCTTGGAACACTATTCTTCCAAGAGAATGAATGATAGAATCTTGGAATGATGGAATGTCTCTCATCTTCTTCACCATCTATTAAATAGAGAAAACATTGGAAGGGGAACCACATGCACACACTTCATGTGTCTCATGCAACTTTATTGCTTTCTTGTTTTATTTCTTTTACTTTTACTTTTTGATAGCTTTATTGATTTTTACTGCTTTCTTATTTTATTGATTTCTATATTTATTTAGAGCTTTAGTATTGTTATTTATTATTTTGTTATTATTTATTTACTATTACTATTATTTATTTTTCTATTTTTTATATTATGTTATATTATTTATTGTTTATTATTTATTATTAAGGGAAATCACATACTTCCCCACTTTTAAGGAACTTCGTCTCGAGGTTAAGTTGAATTATCTAATATTTTATTTATTTAGTTATTTATTACTTCATGTTTGCCTTCCACCCTCTGTTGAACTAGTATAACCAGTAGGCATCGAAAGTTTCACAACACCCAGGAAATCTCAAGGAATCTCTATCCTTTTTCCCATTTTTGGAACCAGGCATAAGTCTCCCTAGTCTGTATCCTAGTCCAAGGCTCGCACCTAACTAAGACCTCATCTACCCCAAGGTAGGAATCTGGTACGATACTCAATGACTCCGAGCATCTGGCAAGACTGGCTCGCTCCCTCCACAATTACTAAGGTGTACAGCCTCAGGCATCGAAGTCCTTACACCCCCACTAGACTTCAACATCCTAATCCAATAACAAGCACCTAGCCTAGAATATCAGACTCTTAGCCTCCTTTATATGGTCCCATAGCCCTTCAAGAGCTACCCATCAAGAGCTACAGAGGACAAAGGAACCACTGGCATATGTAGTGTTGATTGAGTTTCTCCCTAGCCCATATGGTGTTACTTATTCTCCCTCATGCGTATGGGCTTACACGAGATCATCAAATAAACCAGCCCTCTCGGCCCATTTGTGGAGTGTTGTAAATCATCACACCTCAACATGCAACCAATGCATTAGCTATACCATCATAGTATCATAGAAAAATAATCCACATGCCAAGTCTTGCATCTCACCATGTAACATTCATCATTGTTAATCATGACATTATGAATAATAACGAGCTGCATGCTCATGCATGTCATAAATTTGTACACAACTATCACATGCTTCACCTCATGAAATACCATCAACATATTTGCATCAAAGACATATCATGACTTCACATAATAACTGAACCACATGTCAATAAACCTCATATTATAGCATTATAATTCCTATGCCACATTATGCATATCATAATCATCATAAGGATACATCATCAATGTTGTAACAAGTATATAAAAATATCAACCACATGTGCATGATCACCCTCATACCATCATATCATGAAACATGAGAAACATATCAATACTTATCAAATATAGAATAATACTCTATAAGCATTCTTATCATGATTCCTCAGAAAAATGAATTTCATTTACTTTACAAACATTCAACTATGAACTAAGATTATTCAACATACATCTAGGATCTATGTTATCTCATCAGTGTTATTAGTGTTATGTTTTCATCAAGATACCAATTAGCTTTTCCATAATCATTTCCACTTCTTTCAACTAGACAGTTGACCATTTATACCATAGGTATAACCATCTAAGTACATTGTTAAATCTCACATGAGCCTGATCATCTTGAGTCTTAATCTCTCATCATATATTCTTCCTTCCCCAAGGAAATTCTGGTGAACTTCATTGTTAACATATTACTATTTACACAATCACCCTCTATCTCAAAATTAAAATCCCTTGGTTTTACATCCATTTATCCGTTGGCTTCCCAATTCCAATATCGTTATATGCAATTGCATATAAACACTTGTTCATCATGATTTAATTTTATATCATGCTTAATTTACTTGAATGAGGGTTTGTTGATCCATGTTGACTTATACATACATCACTTAATAATTATCGTTTTCATCCACAAAAATTATTTTCTTTTCCCGTCAAGTTCCTATCTCAATACCATTTGATTTCTTTATTGTAAATTCATCCTTCTTCAAGTTGGACAAGGGATTCTTGCTCATTAAATAATATCTCTATTTTAGATTTTGAAACAGTTGGAAACACTACTACCATCATTGTCCACGAAAAATTTAAATGTGTGGTGTTTTGTGGAAAAAACGTCTTTTAATGCTAGGGGAACAAAACTTGATAAGTTTCTCTATGTGAAGTCCTACTCATGAAACAATGAGTGCAAATCAATCAAGTACAACCTCTATTAATTGACTCTCACTTATCTTGGCAATATGTACACAATCCTTCTCAAGGTATCCTTATAAAACTTCTAGCAACATTTCTTTCCTATACTTATTTTTTTTTTTACCATTTAAGCCTTTGAACATCTTCATTTATCATCACTGGTCATTATGAAAATGCTCAACTTCATATCTTCACACTTTCAAACTATGTAGATCATCAATATTTACCAATCATGTTTCTTGGTCCACTCTTCAATACCCTTAAAAGAACTTTCTTCTTGATAGAACATCCCTTCATTTCCTCCTACCCAATATTCATAGATATATTTGTTTTTCTCTAAGTCTTAATTTCCTAATATTCCATGTCTACTATCTTCAAAAATGGAAACTTATTCACTTCATTCTATCTTATTAAATTGACTTTTATTTCTCACCTCCAGTCATTGTGGTTTCTTTTCCTCCTCTCTTAAAAGCATAGCGTTGATACACTTTGGAAATGTTGTTACTATTTCCAAACCTGGGTAATACCCTTAAATAAATTCATTAAGGTGGCTACCAAATGTAATCTAGTTATCATTTCCTATTTTAAGACATCAACATAATAAAATTGCCTGATCATACATCTTGTTATCCATAATTCATGCATATAGTTAGTCACCTAAGGAAAACTTTACAATGTGGCCCTCCCATTAGAGGGAAAAACTATTATAGATGTTTTCATGCACACAATGTATCTCCTCCAATTGATCAATTTTATTATGGATTTACTTCTTTAATATATGTCATCATATCTTTGAGGTTCCTTCAAAATGACCTTCATTATTACCATGATTATTCAACTTCATTAGTTGATTTCCAACATTTTATTCTTTATGCTCATCATCCTTAGATAGACCTTATAGTGATACCTTTAGAGTATCAAGTTATGATTATACCAAACTCTTCCATTATGTTCCAAAATAGGTTGCTTCTTCTTATTGATTTCTTACCCTTGTCATTACACTTCCTCTCAACCACCTTAAGTATCTATATCCAAGTTGGAAATAATCACATGAGCTATCATTAGTTATCATCATTAGAAAATTTGCAAGTTTCTCCTTTCCATTTCTCCTTAGACAACTTTATCCAATATATGTAGTTAACCTTGAATCACGAAACCTTATGTAACATTATACTGAACATCATAACTGAAATCCTAGTGTATGATTTAGATGTGGGATAAAGTTTAAACAATAAAACATGATTTAGATGCTCGAAATCCATATCTGTACGATTTATCACTGAGACTAAAATATACAATCATGTGGTTTATATATATACTACAAACCCAACTGACTCACTCAAGAATGAAGGAGACTTGATTTTTCAATTGCAATGCAAATCAAATTTATTAGAATATCTTATGTGTATTTCATGAAGGTACCCAAAGTTTAAATGTAAAGGTCTCATTCATTCATATGTTCAGTTCATGATACCACTTTAACCATATCAAAAGTGTGTTGTCTTTAGTGGAACCTATGTAAGAGGACTACAACTATTTTAATTTATTAGAAAGATATATAGAAAGATCATTGCATGGGATTGACGTGTGATGAAACATGGTACAGTGAAGTATATCATATATGCTCATGGAACCCATGCATTGAAATGTAAATGTCACTTTTGTGTTAAGAGATCATTCACATACAAATTTATTAGTAATCAACCGATCTAGAGATCCACTAGTGTTGCCAAAAAAATAAAGTATACCAGTGTTCCATAGCTTAGTCAGATGAAATGTGCGTAGGACCGAAATTTTTTGAACCATTTAAACATTTGCCTCGATCAGAGAAGTGATGAAAATATTGAATTATATTATCATCATTCAAATTCCATTAGGAATTGATTTAAATTTACATACCCTTCCCCAAAAGAATTGGTGTCAACAAATTAATTACCACTGTTTATATCTATTTGCATCATAAAAAGGAATTTAGGAATTGAGACCATGAAATTTGTAGGCATATGAAAACGGAAGATCTTGACAAGCAAATGCAACAATTGGTTTAAAACAGAGATCATTCCAAATTTATAAATTTTAATTGATTTGAAGTATGATCAGGAAGTATGTATTGGCCTAGAAATTAGCAAAAATTAATGGCTTATCAGAGTTATCATGTGATCTAGAAATGAAAAAGAGGTTAATGTGTAAAAAAAAAAAAAAACCTGATTCCTAGCTTGTAGGATCATCCGCTATTGGCTTGAATGTAATCAAACATACCATTCAAGAAAGTAAAAAATTTCAGAGGTTTTGCAAAAACAAAATAAACCTTGTATTGAATTTATTTATGGTAAGTTTAATTTAAATAAATATTTTTATTGGGTTTATTCAAAAAATCAAATGGACTACATTTCACAAAATAAAATAGATCATTATAGCAAATTAATTGAATGTATTTCGATATTATTATGGCCATTAAATGATTACTCTAAGGGGCTTTACGAAATCAAACAACCAAAGAGAGATTCCAACAAAAACACTATAAAATGGAAGAGACACCGCCACCTAACCCAAAACCAGATCGGATGATTGGGAAGGTTATCACTCCCCCAAACACAAAATAAAATCATTTTATTAATAAGATGGCCCACCTGCAAGCACGCCCGTGAAGGCAACACCAGATCTAACCCTAACAGATCTTTTGATGGCTACTGGGTTTTACATTCATAAAGATCGAAACAAAACCAAGAAACTCTGAAAAAAACAATTAGCTACCATCTTTTAGCTATAATGATTTTTAGCGCTTTGAATTCTTGACGAGAGAAGGAGATTCTTTTGGTGCTTGGGCTTTGAATAGATATGCACTTCATTTGAGGTAACCTTGTGGATCATATTTATCTTCAAATGGCTGTAACATAGATGCTACACACAAAACCTAAATTCCAAAGCTTTTTCCACCAAAGAATCATGTTGACTTCTTGTTAATTTGAAATTTATCGAGAGAGTGACAATAGATCACCAAATGTCAACACTTGATGTACGTTTTGTAGAATCAAAATTTTCCACCTTTATA